>NW_025562517.1:0-91758 GCF_020424385.1 Procambarus clarkii | reverse complement strand
GTGCGATCAGCGAAGTTAATAATCAACGTTGGGTTTGGTTAGTACTTGGATGGGTCACCTTACGAGGAGAGATCTAGACATTTATACACCCCCAGGTTAATACACCCCAGGTTAATACACCCCCAGGTTAATACACCCCAGGTTAATACACCCCCAGGTTAATATACCCCCAGGTTAATACACCCCAGGTTAATACACCCGCAGGTTAATACACCCCCAGGTTAATACACCCCAGGTTAATACACCCCAGGTTAATACACCCCAGGTTAATACACCCCAGGTAATACACCTTAGCTTAATACTCCTCAGGTTAATACACCCCAGGTTAATACACCCCCAGGTTAATACACCCCAGGTTAATACACCCCAGGTTAATACACCCCCAGGTTAATACACCCCCAGGTTAATACACCCCCAGGTTAATACACCCCCAGGTTGATACACCCCCAGGTTAATACACCCCAGGTTAATACACCTTAGGTTAATACACCCCAGGTTAATACACCCCCAGGTTAATACACCCCCAGGTTAATATACCCCCAGGTCAATACACCCCCAGGTTAATACACCCCAGGTTAATACACCCCAGGTTAATACACCCCAGGTTAATACACCCCCAGGTTAATACACCTCAGGTTAATACACCTTAGTTTAATACACCCCCAGGTTAATACACCCCAGGTTAATACACCCCAGGTTAATACACCCCAGGTTAATACAACCCCAGGTTAATACACTCCCAGGTTAATACACCCTAGGTTAATACACCCCAGGTTAATACACCCCAGGTTAATACACCCCAGGTTAATACACCCGCAGGTTAATACACCCCCAGGTTAATACACCCCCAGGTTAATACACCCCAGGTTAATACACCTTAGCTTAATACAACCCCAGGTTAATACACCCCAGGTTAATACACCCCCAGGTTAATACACCCCAGGTTAATACACCCCCAGGTTAATACACCCCCAGGTTAAAACACCCCAGGTTAATACACCCCAGGTTAATACACCCCAGGTTAATACACCCCAGGTTAATACACTCCCAGGTTAATACACCCCCAGGTTAATACACCCCCAGGTTAATACACCCCAGGTTAATACACCCCAGGTTAATACACCCCCAGGTTAATACACCCCAGGTTAATACACCCAGGTTAATACACCCCAGGTTAATACACCCCAGGTTAATACACCCCCAGGTTAATACACCCCCAGGTTAATACACCCCCAGGTTAATACACCCCCAGGTTAATACACCCCGTTAGGTATAATACACCCAGGTTAATACAGGTTAATACACCCCAGGTTAATACACCCCAGGTTAATACACTCCCCCCAGGTTAATACACCCCCAGGTTAATACACCCCCAGGTTAATACACCCCCAGGTTAATACACCCCCAGGTTAATACACCCCCAGGTTAATACACCCCAGGTTAATACACCCCCAGGTTAATACACCCCAGGTTAATACACCCCAGGTTAATACACCCCCAGGTTAATACACCCCAGGTTAATACACCCCCAGGTTAATACACCCCAGGTTAATACACCCCAGGTTAATACACTCCCAGGTTAATACACCCCCAGGTTAATACACCCCCAGGTTAATACACCCCAGGTTAATACACCCCCAGGTTAATACACCCCCAGGTTAATACACCCCAGGTTAATACACCCCCAGGTTAATACACCCCCAGGTTAATACACCCCAGGTTAATACACTCCCAGGTTAATACACCCCCAGGTTAATACACCCCCAGGTTAATACACCCCCAGGTTAATACACCCCAGGTTAATACACTCCCAGGTTAATACACCCCCAGGTTAATACACCCCCAGGTTAATACACCCCCAGGTTAATACACTCCCAGGTTAATACACCCCCAGGTTAATACACCCCCAGGTTAATACACCCCAGGTTAATACACCCCCAGGTTAATACACCCCAGGTTAATACACCCCCAGGTTAATACACCCCAGGTTAATACACCCCCAGGTTAATACACCCCAGGTTAATACACCCCCAGGTTAATACACCCCAGGTTAATACACCCCAGGTTAATACCCCCCAGGTTAATACACCCCAGGTTAATACACCCCCAGGTTAATACACCCAGGTTAATACACCCCCAGGTTAATACACCCCAGGTTAATACACCCCAGGTTAATACACCCCAGGTTAATACACCCCAGGTTAATACACCCCCAGGTTAATACACCCCAGGTTAATACACCCCAGGTTAATACACCCCCAGGTTAATACACCCCCAGGTTAATACACCCCAGGTTAATACACCCCCAGCTTAATACACTAAGGTCTCACAGACCTACTCGGAACGAATGTCTTCCTCTTCATCTCAGATGTGCCTGAAAATGGATTAATTTTACACTCATTGTTGGTAGATTTAGGCCTACTGCACGGAGTAGGCTTATACACCTATAGACCTTTGACACATTCGTGCGGGCTGAATTCCCCCCCCCCCCCTAACAATGCACCTGGGGTGTATTCACACACGGAATTAATTTGACACCTCTTGGTCCTGTGTATACTCCTGCTATACATGGAATGGATATGTATGATCCAAGCTTCGGTTCGTATGTATATATATATATATATACTTTAGCTTTTGGACATGATGCTTCGGAAACAGCTGTTCTCTTTAAGGCTCCAGAAACAGTTATTTAGAATTAATTTTGAAACTTTGTGTCTAGGATAGACATTTAATACATGTTCTGCCTCTAGGAATTGATGTCCTTATATGTATAAATATATTCTTACACATATAAGATGTCCATATATATGTATAAATGTATTTAAACATACTACTGTATCATCCATCATTTATGTATATAAAAGGTAATGTCTGTCCGAGGTTGGAGGCCAGATGCTTAGGGGTAACCTCACCAAACTTTCCAAGATGAGTCATGTTGGGTAGGGGATTGTCACAGGACATTCGATGACAGTGCAAGTGAAACGCTTTAGGAAATATTGGTAATTATAGAGACCCCCCCCCCCCCCTTCATGCAATTTTCATGAAGTTAAGTCTGAAATATTTGTTGTGTTTCCCTTAGAGTTATTCAGCAGTTACATTGCCGAGTAATAATTGCACAGAGTAAAGGGTCTCGAATCTCCTTTGTATGGATACCTTCACACATAAATATAACCCATCATAATGAGACAGACATTGCAGCCAAATTAGCGTGTAACAAGTTTGAAGTTGAATTAGATCTAGGTATCCCCATCTCTGCTGTCAAAACTGTATTGGTCCAAACATTCAGATCTGATAGGAAAGAACTTACTGACTCCCAACGACCTGAAAGTACTAGTATAAAAAGCTATGATTTGTTCAGATCTGAAACCTACATCTATGGACAGCACAAAACGTCCACTAGACTGTGCGACACAGTGGTTGCAAGGATCAGGTTGGGTACCGTTACCTGTGGCAGGTGGCTGCAGGTGACGGGTCTCCCAATCCTGAGCACTCCAGTTGCAAACTTTGTGAGCAGGAACTACGGCAGATCTCCCGCACTACATCACTGAATGCCCAGTTATTAGACCTTTCAGACCAGTTGGCATGAGGTACCTGGAGCTTTGCAATTACTTTATTCACTCTCGTATTCTTGAAGATATCCTCACAGTATACCCAAAATTTGCCAGTGCAGGCTATTAAACACATGGCCCTGTATGACTAACCATCCTGCGAGATGGGGACTTGTATTACCACTGCTACCTTATTCAATCTTGTGTTGTTGATATCCTCAAAATGCATCCGGAGTCTGCCAGTGCAGACCGCTTATCACATGTCTCTGTATGACTAACCATCCTGTGTGATGGGGATTTTATAGCATCACCTAGTTAGCTTTTTTGACACACTGTACTCCACTTCATATAGTCTAGGGTAGCTGCACTAATGCAGATGTACCTCATAACTTAATAAAAAAAAAAAAAAAAAAAAAAAGAGTAATAATTCAATTTTTGAATAGGGAGGAAAAAGAAGAGGACGAACGATGGGGGGGGGAGAGGGATTCTTATCTACCTTGTGGTGATTCCGAGGATCAACATTCCCACGGCCCGGTCTTTGACCAGGCCTCCTGGTTGGTGGTCTGGTCAACTAGGCTGTTGGATGTCCTGATATATGTGTGGGGGGGGGGGGGTAGAGTAGCACACTAGTTATGTTGCTGGTAGGGGAAATATACACATGGGTAATACCGGAGGGACAGGTACCAAATCTTCACAGTAAAATAACAACGTACTGGAGTGAACGATATGGAAGAAAATGCAGAATAGAACCAGTGAAGAGCAGAGGTGCCATAGGCACAGTCAGAGAACACTGTATAAACATCAGAGGTCCGCGGTTGTTCAACACCCTCCCAGCGAGCATAAGAAATATTGCCGGAACAACCATGGACATCTTCAAGAGAAAACTAGATAGTTTCCTCCAAGGAGTTCCGGACCAACCGGGCTGTGGTGGGTATGTGGGCCTGCGGGCCGCTCCAAGCAACAGCCTGGTGGACCAAACTCTCACAAGCCAAGCCTGGCCTCGGGCCGGGCTTGGGGAGTAGAAGAACTCCCAGAACCCCATCAACCAGGTATCAATCCAGGTTGTGACTTCTTCAGACACGCTGTTTATAGGATCTAAAACCTGAGGAACACATGTTCTCTATGATATCGTCACTCTATAAGCAAATCTAATCCAAACCTATCCTGACTTATCCTAACCTATCCTAACTTATCGTAACCTATCCACACCTAACTGAACCGAAAATAAGAGATAAAATGTAGTGGTTTATACATAGTGTAGACGAGGTATGTTACTTCCCAGTGACGTCATAATGCACATGTTGGTACGGGCTTCAGGTCCAACTGTTGTGTCTTGTACAGTGTAGATCCAGATGCTGTGTAGGCTTGTCTTGCCTCCACGGCTCACTGGGAACACGTGTTGAGGCAGCGACACGTGTTGACACAGCGACACGTGTTGACACAGCGACACGTGTTACACAGCGACACGTGTTACACAGCGACACGTGTTGACACAGCGACACGTGTTGACACAGCGACACGTGTTGAGGCAGCGACACGTGTTGACACAGCGACACGTGTTGACACAGCGACACGTGTTGACACAGCGACACGTGTTGACACAGCGACACGTGTTGACACAGCGACACGTGTTGACACAGCGACACGTGTTGACGCAGCGACACGTGTTGAGGCAGCAACACGTGTTGATACAGTGACACGTGTTGAGGCAGTGACACGTGTTGACACAGCGACACGTGTTGACACAGCGACACGTGTTGACACAGCAACACGTGTTGACACACCGACACGTGTTGACACAGCGACACGTGTTGACACAGCGACACGTGTTGACGCAGCGACACGTGTTGACGCAGCGACACGTGTTGAGGTAGTGACACGTGTTGACACAGCAACACGTGTTGACACAGCGACACGTGTTGACACAGCAACACGTGTTGACACAGCGACACGTGTTGAGGCAGCAACACGTGTTGACACAGCGACACGTGTTGAGGCAGCAACACGTGTTGACACAGCGACACGCGTGAGCCTGCTGATGTCTGCCTAAGCACAGCAGATTCGGCAAAGAATTCTAACGTCAGAATAATTAAATATTTAAATATTTAAACGTAACGGGCGCAACGATAGTGCCGCAGGCCGGCACTCCTATATAGAGACCAACAACCAGGTAGAGGCTCACTGCGGGGCTCCTGTCACCAGTCACACGTGCATAGGAAGCTGATTATATCCATTGTGTTGAATATCCTGTTGAACTGATAGCCCTGTTGAACTGATAGCTGAGCAGACCCCGCCAGGGTCTAATTGCGAGGCTTTGGTGGCGTGACGGAGATCCCGGGCCGCGTTCCCGCTCTCCAAACATGGCCGCTGAAAGTTCAAGTAACAAGTACAGTTTTGTGTTTTAAAAAATGGGAGAAGGCATTGTAGATGTATGACCCCGTACACTGCTCTTTATAGCTTCACGGGTTATGATTAAAAGCTGTTTTAACCTTGTTTTGGACTCGTGGTTTTTGTCCTGGAGTGTTTTATATATCAGTTGTTGCTTGTTTGTTTTCATAGTAGTATTGACTGGGATAAGAGACTAGGGAATACACTCTTCTCTATATAGCCCTTTTTATCATTAAAGATATTATAATAATTACTATCAACTGTCTCATTATTCTTTATTGTTTTCTATTTCAGGTAAGTAGCAACGTCAGGGCTGTCACGAGCACCGACCAGTTGCCTCGTTAAGTAAGTAGCTAACGTTTGTGTAGTTAATAACGCCCCATAAACAAGGCATAATTGCTGACACCGAGCCAAAAGCCTCGTTATCTCGGTAATAGGTTAAGGCCGTGAAGAATTGCTTTTCAAATGTTTACATTCCACTGCGACGCTCATTTGACTTATTGTGTGGCGGGAGCGCGAAGGCCAGTCACTGGTCTCTTAACGCGAGGCTTCCAAGTTAAGGCCAGGCTCAGAGGCCATTCGCCTGGCTTTATGGCTCGCCACACAAGGCTGAGGCTCATTCCTCGGTGTTTAGGGATAACGTCACGAGATCAGAGGACACTGAACAGTGTTGGGGCAGCTCTTATCGAGGCTGGACGTGGTGGAGAGTCCCGAGGATGGAGATACACAAACTGGGAGATAAGATGCGGTGTTGGCCAGTGTGTACTCACGTTATTGTGCTTGCGGGGGTTGAGCTCTGGCTCTTTGGTCTAGTGTGTGTGTAATTACCTAAGTGTAATTACCTAAGTGTAGTTACAGGATGAGAGCTACGCTCGTGGTGTCCCGTCTTCCCAGTACTCTTTGTCATATAACGCTTTGAAACTACTGACGGTTTTGGCCTCCACCACCTTCTCACTTAACTTGTTCCTACCGTCTACCACTCTATTTGCGAAATATTGTGTGTGTGTGTGTGTGTGTGTGTGTGTGTGTGTGTGTGTGCACGAGAGACCCCCAGAGGTCATTCACAAGGAGACTCAAGTAGATAGCTGAAAGGTAGATAGCAGAAGAGGTATAATACAGAAAATGGTGGAGAGAGCTACTGGTGTTGGGATTGAGAGGTCAACCCTTCTGCTGTCCGACCAGGTGAGTGCAGGGAGGACGTAGCCACTCACACCAAAGATACAACAACTAAGCAAATTGACAAATACAAGAAAGTGTTGATGATTGTGGAGGCTCAGGATAGAACATTATCTGCTAGGGATTGGAATGGGAGAATGTGAATGTGTGCTCTCCAGAAACACCAATCAGGGATATTCTTATTAACTTGGGCAATAATATGGCTGGTAATGGACACCAACCCATGATTTGACTTACCTCAGGAGGGGGAGGGGAGTCGGTCGGCCGAGCGGACAGCACGCGGGACTTGTGATCCTGTGGTCCTGGGTTCGATCCCAGGCGCCGGCGAGAAACACTGGGCAAAGTTTCTTTCACCCTATGCCCCTGTTACCTAGCAGTAAAATAGGTACCTGGGTGTTAGTCAGCTGTCACGGGCTGCTTCCTGGGGGTGGAGGCCTGGTCGAGGACCGGGCCGCGGGGACACTAAAGCCCCGAAATCATCTCAAGATAACCTCAAGGAGGTCATAATGAGGAGGAATTGAAGGTGTAATAGTCATTGTCAGCCACAATGAAGACAGGGGTTAATGAGCTATCTCGTTAATAGCTATCTCCTTGAGGTTACCTTGAGGTGCTTCCGGGGCTTAGTGTCCCCGCGGCCCGGTCGTCGACCAGGCCTCCTGGTTGCTGGACTGATCAACCAGGCTGTTGGACGCGGCTGCTCGCAGCCTGACGTATGAGTCACAGCCTGGTTGATCAGGTATCCTTTGGAGGTGCTTATCCAGTTCTCTCTTGAACACTGTGAGGGGTCGGCCAGTTATGCCCCTTATGTGTAGCGGAAGCGTGTTGAACAGTCTCGGGCCTCTGATGTTGATAGAGTTCTCTCAGAGTATATCTATCTATCAGAGTCTATCTCAGCTATCAGTGAAAGCTATCTCCATCACCCGTGGCATTTTCCCCTTGAAGACAAGTTGGCTGTTAATGACAGTTAGTGTCAGGCAAACGGTATCTGCCGGCGGAACAAATATTGCAAATCAGATGCACTGTCATTCGTTGTTAACTGAGACTAATTCTTTGGTAATTGTGATCAAAGATGGGGATCGTTTAGACTTTAGAATATTTGACCATCGGAGGTATAAAAGTACCGGGTACAATAGATGGGAGGCGGGACCCTAGAGCTAGATCTGTCTCCCGATACTCGCAGTATCTGTAGTCGGTGATATGTTGGTCGGTCAGGTTGTGGCAGGCAAGCAACCCGCTTCAGCGATCATCACCAAACAATCCAGCTGGTTCCAGGTCAGGCTTAGAGAGTAAACTCTCGACACCAACCACAGGTATGTGGAGATATCTAGCTCTATGGCCCCCGCCTCCCATCTGTAGTAAATAGTGCTTCTTTATTTCCCAGTGCTCTAATGCTCTATCATACCTATCATATCTATCTTGTATATTGGCGGCGTATTTTCGGTTCTTCACATGTCCATGATTGATAACCAAGATAACAGTCTCGTGACCTGATAGCTCGGTCCCCTTACCTCTCTTTCCTTATGTGACTGTAGGGTCCTATTTTTTTGTAGCATTGTCCAGTACATAATTCTCAAATTGCCTCTACATTTTTCTCCAGATCCCAGTACCGACCACCAGTACTGCCCCTCCCCCCTCCCCCACCTCCCACCTCCCACCTCCCCCCTCCCCCCTCCCCCCTCCCCCACCTCCCCCCCCCCCCCCCCGATCCTTCCTTGTTCTCTCCCCCCCCCTCGTCCTGAGCCTAACAAGGCATCAATTGAAATCCAAATTAAACACAAGCAAGCCAGGACCTGCTTATCCGGGCTTATCCACCAGTAAGCCACACCTACTCGACCTTCTAATCCACGGCTAATCCACTGCCCAAACCCAAGGTAATCCGCCGCTCAATCACCACCCGGCTAATCCCTCTCACTGCCTCCTTCTCCTTACAAAGACGGTCAAGTAAGTGTGTTTGTACTCACCTAGTTGTGCTTGCGGGGGTTGAGCTCTGGCTCTTTGGTCCTGTTTCTCAACCGTCAATCAACAGGTGTACAGATTCCTGAGCCTACTGGGCTCTATCATATCTACACTTGAAACTGTGTATGGAGTCAGCCTCCACGACACAGTTTCAAGTGTAGATATGATAGAGCCCAATAGGCTCAGGAATCTGTACAGCTGTTGATTGACGGTTGAGAGGCGGGACCAAAGAGCCAGAGCTCAAACCCCGCAAGCACAACTAGGTGAGTACACACACATCCGTATGTTTCTCTCTCTCTCTCTCTCTCTCTCTCTCTCTCTCTCTCTCTCTCTCGCTCTCGCTCTCTCTCTCTCTCTCTCTCTCTCTCTCTCTCTCTCTCTCTCTCTCTCTCTCTCTCTCTCTCTCTCTCTCTCTGAAGGATTGGATGGGATTACGGCCGGCTAAGGGGATTTATTTAATCATTTTTTAATTGAGTGAAGGGGATCATACCTTGACATTGCCTTGCATGATTAGTGGTGTTTTTATGCTGACTGTTACCTACTGATTGGCGGTGTTTGGCCTCTGATTGGCGGTGTTTGGCCTCTGATTGGCGGTGTTTGGCCCGTGATTGGCGGTGTTTGGCCTTTGATTGGCGGTGTTTGGCCTCTGATTGGCGGTGTTTGGCCTCTGATTGGGGGTGTTTGGCCCGTGATTGGCGGTGTTTGGCCTTTGATTGGCGGTGTTTGGCCTCTGATTGGCGGTGTTTGGCCCGTGATTGGCTGTGTTTAGCCCGTGATTGGCTGTTTGGCCTCTGATTGGCGGCATTTGGCCTCTGATTGGCGGTGTTTGTTAGGTGTATTTATATCTATGTTTTCGGCGATTTGTGTGGTTTATGACTCGTTGTATGACGGTAGTTTTTATAGTGTATGAACAGTTGTATTATTGTATGTGTTTTGTGATGTTTGTTTGTGTGTGTTTGTTTCCCCATTATGGGGATGTTGATGTGGTCTGATGTCCAGTGATTGTATGTCATGAAGATGTTTATGTGGTCTGATGTCCGGAAGATGTTGATGTGGTCTGATGTCCGGAAGATGTTGATGTGGTCTGATGTCTAGTGATTGTATGTCCGGAAGATGTTGATGTGGTCTGATGTCCAGTGATTGTATGTCATGAAGATGTTGATGTGGTCTGATGTCCAGTGATTGTATGTCCGGAAGATGTTGATGTGGTCTGATGTCTAGTGTTTGTATGTCATGAAGATGTTGATGTGGTCTGATGTCCAGTAATTGTATGTCATGAAGATGTTGATGTGGTCTGATGTCCAGTGATTGTATGTCATGAAGATGTTGGCTACTGTGTATGTCATTTGCTCTGTCTCTTGTGTACTCACCTAGTTGTGTTGGCGGGGGTTGAGCTCTGGCTCTTTGGTCCCGCCTCTCAACCGTCAATCAACTGATGTACAGATTCCTGAGCCTACTGGGCTCTGTCATGACTGTCGGTGTGTATATCTTGTATAAGTGTACCATACACTTCCCCCCTCTACACCATTTACACTCGACGTCACCATCATTCATTGTCCAATGTTACTTATCACTTGTGGACGTGGAGGCATCACTATCCACCGCTGGGGAAATTGATTTCCCGTGTTTTTTTGGTGTTTTTTTTTTAATTTCAGTTGCAAAATATAATGGTTTCTATCTTTACGTTTTGCTTGTGTAGATGTGTGTGTAGTGTTTCATACACTCAAATGTTGCTTCAGATTTTGGGTTCCATTTCTTCATTGTGTTCTGTTTGTGTCTACTCTGTATTGTTATCCTGTTATTGCATATTATATTGTTATACTGTTATTGTTATTGCGTATTGTATATGTTATTCTGTATTGTTATCTACTCTATATTGTAATTGCGTGAGGTAAAGTCCTTCGTTAGCTAAATTCTCGTTCTTATGTTCTACGTTACTTTTACAACATGCGTGCATGCAGGTCGGCGTTCAATCCCCGACCATCCAAGTGGTTGGACACCATTCCTTCCCTCCCCGTCCCATCCCAAATACTTATCCTGATCCCTTCCCAGTGCTATATAGTCGTCATGGCTTGGCGCTTTTCCGACATTTCCCTTCCCTTCCCTTCCCTTGACCTGTTCCTGAGGACTGGTTGCACTTCAGTTTTCATAATTATTTACTAACTTACCTCGCTGGTAAGTTGGTAGGTAACTTGTCAACTTGTTCTTCTGGCCACCTACATGGTTTCAGAACTGGGCGCTCTTGCCTGTCACAGTTGCTCGACCACAATGACAGTCTTAGATGCCATGGAAGACAAACAAAACGCTGATGTAATTTACACAGATTTCACAAAAGCTTTCGACAAATGTAACCATGGTGTTATTGTATACTAAATGCGTTCAAAGGGAATTACCGGAAAAATAGGCAGATGGATCTACAATTTCCTGACTAAGAGAACCCAATGTGCAATAGTCAACAAAATAAAATCCAGCCCATCAACCGTGAAGAGCTCAGTCCCCCAGGGTACTGTGCTTGCTCCAGTACTTTTTCTCGTCCTCATATCGGACATAGACAAGGACACAACCTATAGTACTGTATCATCCTTTGCAGATGACACTAGGATTTTTATGAGGGTAGAGAGATAACTCAGGTAACATAGAGAGCACAGCTAACCTCTAGTCAGATGTAAATCAAGTCTTTCTATGGGCTGCAGAAAATAATATGGTGTTTAACGAAGATAAGTTCCAGCTCATGCGCTACGGAAAAAAATAAAATATAAAAACGGAAACCACGTACAAAACTCAGGCAAATCATAACACAGAACGAAAAAGCAAAGTAAAGGATTTGGGTGTACTCATGTCGGAAGACCTTAATCTTTAAAGAACACAATAAAGTAGCCGTCACAACTGTAAGAAAAATGACAGGTTGGATAACAAGAACTTTTCACACTAGAGATGCTATACCGATGATGATACTTTTCAAAACGCTTGTGCTCTCTAGAGTGGAGTATTGCTGCACAATGACAGCACCTTTCAAAGCTGGAGAAATTGCTGACCTGGAGAGCGTGCAGAGATTATTTACTGCTAGAATCCACTCAGTAAAACATCTAAATTATTGGGACCGACTAAAGAGCCTAAATCTGTACTCCCTTGAGCGCAGGCGGGAAAGATACATAATAATATACACGTGGAAAATAGTAGAGGGGCAGGTCCCAAACCTGCACACTGAAATAACACCACATGAGACCAGGAGGCATGGCAGGATGTGCAGAATACCCCCGTTGAAGAGCAGAGATGCAACAGGTACTCTGAGAGAGAACTCTATCAACATCAGAGGTCCGAGACTGTTCAACACGCTTCCACTACACATAAGGGGCATAACTGGCCGACCCCTCACAGTGTTCAAGAGAGAACTGGATAAGCACCTCCAAAGGATACCTGATCAACCAGGCTTCGAGCAGCCGCGTCCAAGAGCCTGGTTGACCAATCCAGCAACGAGGAGGTCTGGTTGAGGACCGGGCCGCGGGGACACTAATCCCCGGAATCATCATAAGGTAATCGCAAGGTACATTGCCGTGTTCTCCTTAAGGTATCGCACCAAGCTCTTCAGTAGTCGATACAGTGACTCCTTTACAATACTACCTTCATCTTTGTCACTCGGGTACCTGACCTGTCACTCGGGTACCTGACCTCTCACTCGGGTACCTGACCTCTCACTCAGGTACCTGACCTCTCACTCGGGTACCTGACCTGTCACTCGGGTACCTGATCTCTCACTCTGGTACCTGACCTATCACTCAGGTACCTGACCTGTCACTCGGGTACCTGACCTGTCACTCGGGTACCTGACCTGTCACTCGGGTACCTGACCTGTCACTCTGGTACCTGACCTATCACTCAGGTACCTGACCTGTCACTCAGGTACCTGACCTGTCACAGCTTCACCCAGTCTCCTCCCTAATATTTGGTATATCTTATATAACCCAGAAGAGGTGAATTAGGGATATCTTGTTGTTAATGTGTATCCTGTGTATCAATGCAGTGTGTGTGTGTGTGTGTGTGTGTGTGTGTGTGTGTGTGTGTGTGTGTGTGTGTGTGTGTGTGTGTGTGTGTGTGTGTGTGTGTGTATTCACCTAGTTGTGCTTGCGGGGGTTGAGCTTTGTCTCCTTGGTCCCGCCTCTCAACTGTCAATCAACTGGTGTACAGGTTCCTGAGCCTATTGGGCTCTATCATATCTACATTTGAAACTGTGTATGGAGTCAGCCTCCACCACATCACTTCCTAGTGCATTCCATTTATTAACTACTCTGACACTGAAAAAAATCTTTCTAACGTCTCTGTGGCTCATCTGGGTACTAAGTTTCCACCTGTGTCCCCTTGTTCGTGTCCCACCCGTGCTGAAGAGTTTGTCTTTGTCCACCCTGTCAATTCCCTTGAGAATTTTGTAGGTGGTTATCATGTCTCCCCTTACTCTTCTGTTTTCCAGGGATGTGAGGTTCAGCTCCTTCAGCCCTTCCTCGTAGCTCATACCTCTCAGTGGCCCAAGAGCCTCGATTCTCTGGACGAAAACCCCGCCCCACAGTATATAATCCCCAGATGAGTTATATATGTATATATATGAACAGTTCATATATGTGTATGTATGAACAACTCGATAAATAATATGTATGTATGACAACTCGATAAATAATCATAATAAAATAAAGAGCCTTAAACAGAATAACATGTGTGGAAGCATCGGAGTGTGTATATATGAATGCTACACAGTATTCATCTATGGACATCCATATATGGTGAAACACATGTGAAGAACCTCTCACACACTCACAGCTCCCTGACAAGAGGGAGCCAGCTTAGCTTAGCTGCCAACACCCACACATCGTGTCAGCAAGGCGGACAGCCCGCCTGCTTTCATACCTCTCACTGTATTTCCCACTTCTATACTTCCCTTCACTTATGCCTCTCCTTCCTCTTTACTAAAAAAAAAAAACAAAAAAAACAGACTAAGCTGGAGGACCCAAACAGAAAACGAGACAAAGCTGGAGGACCCAAACAGAAAACGAGACATTACATCACTTTCGGGAGCCGATTTCATTTCAAATTACGTCAGTTTTTGGCCATAGCGCACATACCAGCGAAAAGCGACGTTATTTTGAGAGGACGGGTTGTTGGTGCTGTTGTTGGTGCTGTATTCGTCATAATGATGGTTGCATTAAGATTTATTGCAGCTGTATTCTTCAGGGGGGACTATGGCACTTGTACCCTTTGCCAGACACTGTGGCACCTGTCCCTCTTCCACCTACTGATGTCTTCACCATCCTTGTCTACCCTGATGCACTCTCCCTCTCCTTCCCACTCTTCCCGCCCCTTCCCTCCCTCTCTCAATTCCCCCTTCCTCTCCTCTCTCTCTCTCTCCATCCACAGCTTCCCGTCCTCTCCTCCCCACACCAGATCTCCCATCCCCGACCCCCGTCCCGCCGACGCCCCAGGGGCTGGGATAATTGGGCGTGTGTAGGTCGGTGGAGAACTCACCTGGCTCTTGACCAGACCCGCGTCCGGTGCCCCTCTACACTAATGTCATCATAATTACCGCCCATTACCCAGCCTCTACACCCACTCACTCGGAAAACCCCGCCCCCACCCACACCCCCTCTCCCCGACACCCCGCCCCCACACCGTCCCCGACACCCCGCCCCCACCCACACCCCCTCTCCCCGACACCCCGCCCCCACACCGTCCCCGACACCCCGCCCCCACCCACACCCCCTCTCCCCGACACCACACCGTCCCCGACACCCCGCCCCCCCCCCACACACACACACCCTCCCCGACACCCTCCCCGACACCCATTACCTTCGTGTTTATGGACGTTTTTTAAGGGAAGTGGGTAACCTCAAGGCAGGGAAAGGGTAGCATAGTCACTGATGCCTTGACTGACAGAATACGGGCACCTCTGATGCCTTGACTGACAGAACACGGGCACCTCTGATGCCTTGACTGACAGAACACGGGCACCTCTGATGCCTTGACTGACAGAACACGGGCACCTCTGATGCCTTGACTGACAGAACACGGGCACCTCTGATGCCTTGACTGACAGAACACGGGCACCTCTGATGCCTTGACTGACAGAACACGGGCACCTCTGATGCCTTGACTGACAGAACACGGGCACCTCTGATGCCTTGACTGACAGAACACGGGCACCTCTGATGCCTTGACTGACAGAACACGCACACCTCTGATGCCTTGACTGACAGAACACGCACACCTCTGATGCCTTGACTGACAGAACACGGGCACCTCTGATGCCTTGACTGACAGAACACGCACACCTCTGATGCCTTGACTGACAGAACACGCACACCTCTGATGCCTTGACTGACAGAACACGCACACCTCTGATGCCTTGACTGACAGAACACGCACACCTCTGATGCCTTGACTGACAGAACACACACACCTCTGATGCCTTGACTGACAGAACACACATCACCGCTGATCTTGAGGTTATCTTGAGATGATTTCGAGGCTTAGCGTCCCCGCGGCCCGGTCCTCAACCAGGCCTCCTTTTTTCTTGTTACACCCAAGAAGCAGCCCGTAGCAGCTGTCTACTAACTCCCAGGTACCTATTTACTGCTAGGTGACCAGGAGCATCAGGGTGAAAATTAAAACTCTGCCCATTTGTTTCCGCCTCCACCGGGAATCATACCCGGAAGCTTGGGACTATGAATCCCGAGCGCTGTCCACTCAGCTGTCAGGCCCTGCTGATGCCCTAACTGACACAACAGACACCACTACTCATCACACCCCACTTCCAGCCACTCCCACTCATCATACGAAGCTGTAGAAGGAATAGAAGAACACGGTCAGCAAGGCGGACAGCCCGCCTGCTTTCATACCTCTCACTGTATTTCACACTTCTATACTTCCCTTCATCTATGCCTCTCCTTCCTCTTTACTCCCCTCCCCCCCCCCCAAAAAAAAAGAACACCTGAACAGCTTAAGCAGATACAAATATGTGCCAGAAAAGGTTGTTCATACAGAGAGAGATGGAAGAAATACACCAGAAGCTGAAGCGATCATACCAGACTGAAGACTTGCAACTGAAAGCTGAATATGAGATGAAAATTTCCAGAATATTTATTTTTCATATAGGCCAAATCAAAATCAACCCCCCCCCCCCCTTCAACAGTTTTTAGACCTATACTTAAAGGTGAAGATTCATACACAGAGAACGACAAAGAAATGAGCGAAATCTTCATAAGATCAGTATGAGGCTATGTTTAGCATCCAGCGATAAATAGCATGAACGGTAAGTATCCAGACAGCTTCTTTATGGGCAGCATCCCAAACTCTAACAATGTAACAGATGTTAATTAACACGATCACTGCAGATTTTAACAAATATACTAATTAACAAGTCCATGCACTCAACCCCCGGAGTCCGGACTAGTGAAAGTCCACATTGATGACGGACTGTCAAGTACCAGTCGCACGGGCACCTAGGATACAGGGCCCCCTGTATCCCTAGGATACAGGGGCCTCTGTATCCCTAGGATACAGGGGCCTCTGTATCCCTAGGATACAGGGGCCTCTGTATCCCTAGGATCCCTAGGATACAGGTGCCCTGTTAACCAGCTGAAAGCTGTAAAGCTAGTAACAGTTACTTAAGCTGGTAACAGTTACTTAAGCTGGTAACAGTTACTTATGCTGGTAACAGTTACTTAAGCTGGTAACAGTTACTTAAGCTGGTAACAGTTACTTATGCTGGTAACAGTTACTTAAGCTGGTAACAGTTACTTAAGCTGGTAACAGTTACTTAAGCTGGTAACAGTTACTTAAGCTGGTAACAGTTACTTAAGCTGGTAACAGTTACTTAAGCTGGTAACAGTTACTTAAGCTGGTGTGTGAAGGAATAACACACACGTAATTAAAGGTTATAAAAGGGATCTGGTGTCAAATCTCCAGCTTTATGAAGAACAAATCCATGTATAATACCACATTCATATGTGGTATACATGGATTTAGCCATGTATACCACTTGGTAAATGTGACCGTGGAGTGATAGCCCATAAAATGAGATTATTAGGATTAACAGGTAAAATTGAGTGGTGGATTTTCAACGGTCTGTCAAGTAGAATGCAATGAGTAATTGTCAGTTCAACAGAAGCAAGTTCAAACACTGGGAAAAGCTCTGTACCCTGGGGTACAGTCCTTACACCTCTGTACCCTGGGGTACAGTCCTTACACCTCTGTACCCTGGGGTACAGTCCTTACACCTCTGTACCCCAGGGTACAGTCTTTGCACCTCTGTACCCTGGGGTACAGTCTTTACACCTCTGTACCCCGGGGTACAGTCCTTACAGCTCTGTACCCCGGGGTACAGTCCTTACAGCTCTGTACCCCGGGGTACAGTCCTTACACCTCTGTACCCTGGGGTACAGTCTTTACAGCTCTGTACCCTGGGGTACAGTCCTTACAGCTCTGTACCCCGGGGTACAATCTTTACAGCTCTGTACCCTGGGGTACAGTCCTTACACCTCTGTACCCTGGGGTACAGTCCTTACACCTCTGTACCCCAGGGCACAGTCTTTACACCTCTGTACCCTGGGTACAGTCTTTACACCTCTGTACCCCGGGTACAGTCCTTACAGCTCTGTACCCCGGGGTACAGTCCTTACAGCTCTGTACCCCGGGGTACAGTCCTTACACCTCTGTACCCTGGGGTACAGTCTTTACAGCTCTGTACCCTGGGGTACAGTCCTTACACCTCTGTACCCTGGGGTACAGTCCTTACAGCTCTGTACCCCGGGGTACAGTCCTTACACCTCTGTACCCTGGGGTACAGTCTTTACAGCTCTGTACCCTGGGGTACAGTCCTTACACCTCTGTACCCTGGGGTACAGTCCTTACACCTCTGTACCCCGGGGCACAGTCTTTACACCTCTGTACCCTGGGGTACAGTCTTTACACCTCTGTACCCCGGGGTACAGTCCTTACAGCTCTGTACCCCGGGGTACAGTCCTTACAGCTCTGTACCCCGGGGTACAGTCCTTATACCTCTGTACCCCGGGGCACATCCCTTACACCTCTGTACCCTGGGGTACAGTCTTTACAGCTCTGTAACCCGGGGCACATCCCTTACACCTCTGTACCCCGGGGCACAGTCTTTACACCTCTGTACCCCGGGGCACATCCCTTACACCTCTGTAACCTGGGGTACAGTCTTTACAGCTCTGTAACCCGGGGCACTTCCCTTACACCTCTGTACCCCGGGGCACAGTCTTTACAGCTCTGTACCCCGGGGCACATCCCTTACACCTCTGTACCCCGGGGGACAGTCTTTACACCTCTGTACCCCGGGGCACATCCCTTACACCTCTGTACCCCGGGGCACAGTCTTTACAGCTCTGTACCCCGGGGTACAGTCCTTACACCTCTGTACCCTGGGGTACAGTCTTTACAGCTCTGTACCCTGGGGTACAGTCCTTACACCTCTGTACCCTGGGGTACAGTCCTTACACCTCTGTACCCTGGGGTACAGTCCTTACACCTCTGTACCCTGGGGTACAGTCCTTACACCTCTGTACCCCGGGGTACAGTCCTTACAGCTCTGTACCCCGGGGTACAGTCCTTACAGCTCTGTACCCCGGGGTACAGTCCTTATACCTCTGTACCCCGGGGCACATCCCTTACACCTCTGTACCCTGGGGTACAGTCTTTACAGCTCTGTAACCCGGGGCACATCCCTTACACCTCTGTACCCCGGGGTACAGTCCTTACACCTCTGTACCCTGGGGTACAGTCCTTACACCTCTGTACCCCGGGGTACAGTCCTTACAGCTCTGTACCCCGGGGTACAGTCCTTACAGCTCTGTACCCCGGGGTACAGTCCTTATACCTCTGTACCCCGGGGCACATCCCTTACACCTCTGTACCCCGGGGTACAGTCCTTATACCTCTGTACCCCGGGGCACATCCCTTACACCTCTGTACCCTGGGGCACAGTCCTTACACCTCTGCACCCCGGGGCACATCCCTTACACCTCTGCACCCCGGGGCACAGTCCTTACACCTCTGCACCCCGGGGCACAGTCCTTACACCTCTGTACCCCGAGGCACAGTCCTTACACCTCTGCACCCCGGGGCACAGTCCTTACACCTCTGTACCCTGGGGTACAGTCCTTACACCTCTGTACCCTGGGGTACAGTCCTTACACCTCTGTACCCCGAGGCACTTGTTGATAACAAGATCAAATATACATATTATATTTCTTGTAATAAAATGAAATAACTTGCTTAAGAGTGATTAATTCCAGACACTTTAGATGTGGTCAGAAGAACATGACTGAAATACAGGATACAAGACTCGAGTCATGTATCGTCACTCTGTATTTGGGAAAGAAACAACACAAAACAATCATTGTATACGGAAATGGACCCGGTGAAGAGTAGGGACGCCGGTAGAACAATCAGAAAGGGTCAAAGGCCATTTGGCCCTTTTGACAATCAGAAAGGGTCAAAGGCCATTTGGCCCTTTTGACAATCAGAAAGGGTCAAAGGCCATTTGGCCCTTTTGACAATCAGAAAGGGTCAAAGGCCATTTGGCCCTTTTGACAATCAGAAAGGGTCAAAGGCCCTCTCCTATTCGGTATCGTGCCAGAAAAGGCAAGAAATATTGCAGGTACGAGAGTGCTCGAGAGAGAGAGAGTTGGACAGGTTGGTACAGGAAGCCCCGGAGCAAGCGGGTTGTAGTGGATTGCTCCAAGCAATAGCTTAGTGGACAAAGTTATCACAAGTCCAAAACTGCCTCCAGGCTGCGTTTAAGCCCACTCCAGGCATAGTACTCTACACCCCATCCTCCCCCCAACCCAACCCCCTCACAACAGCCACGTACACCCCCCTCACAAGAGCCAGTACCCCCCGCCTCACAAGAGCCAGTACACCCCCCTCACAAGAGCCAGTACACCCCCCTCACAAGAGCCAGTACACCCCCCTCACAAGAGCCAGTACACCCCCCTCACAAGAGCCAGTACACCCCCCTCACAAGAGCCAGTACACCCCCCTCACAAGAGCCAGTACACCCCGCCTCACAAGAGCCAGTACACCCCCCTCACAAGAGCCAGTACACCCCGCCTCACAAGAGCTAGTGCACCCCCCCCCCCTCACAAGAGCCAGTACACCCCCCTCACAAGAGGCAGTACACCCCCTCACAAGGGCCAGTACACCCCCCCTCACAAGAGCCAGTACCCCCCCCACCCCTCACAAGGGCCAGTACACCCCCCCCCCTCACAAGAGCCAGTACACCCCCCACCCCTCACAAGGGCCAGTACACCTCCCTCGCAAGAGCCAGTACACCCCCCCCTCACCCCTCACAAGAGCCAGTACACCCCCCACCCCTCACAAGGGCCAGTACACCCCCCACCCCTCACAAGAGCCAGTACACCCCCTCACAAGAGCCAGTACACCCCCTACCCCTCACAAGAGCCAGTACACCCCCCCCCCCCCACCCCTCACCCCTCACAAGGGCCAGTACACCCCCCCCCTCACCCCTCACAAGGGCCAGTACACCCCCACCCCTCACAAGAGCCAGTACACCCCCCACCCCTCACAAGGGCCAGTACACCCCCCACCCCTCACAAGGGCCAGTACACCCCCCACCCCTCACAAGGGCCAGTACACCCCCCTAATGGTCGCCACACTCACAAAAAAGGTCCACAGGTCCATCATTCAATTAATTTGGCGGGGCCAGCTTATCACTTGATTAATTAGGGTCGCAGGTGTAGAGGACCAGGCCGGCCATACAAGACCACCAATTACTTCACTCCAACACTGGCCACTGATTGGTCCTCTCACTCCCCCTCCCACCCACCCCCCTTCTCCCGGCCTCATCCTCCTCCTAATTGGTCCGCTGGCCACCCCTCCTCCCCCGCCTCCTTCCTCTCCTCCCCCAATCCCTTTACTCTCACCAATTAGCAAAGTTCACTACTGTCCACTCATTGGCCCGCGACGACCCTCCTCTCTCTCCCCCTTCCTCCCTCCCCCTCTCTATCCTTCCCCGCTCCCCCCCCCCCCCCCCCATCACATGTTCCTCTACTGGTTACCTTATGTTTCCCCATTAAGCTGGCGACGGAGGCGATTTGGCTGTGTTACCCCTAAGCTGGATGTTATCTTGCTCCTGATTGGTTGGTAGGCCAGTTGTTGTACACTCTATACATGATGAATGACCAAGTGTATGTATCTGCATGTTTATCTCTTGCGTATATATTTAAATCAGATTTCTGGGGGACAGCAAGCCAGTGTGTGTAGATATATATTCGTATTATCCTTATATCGAGGTTTCCCCCCCCCCCCCTCCCCCCGCCCGCCCCAGGACGTATCCCCACAACAACCCGACTAACTCTCGGGTACCTGTTTATCTGCTAGGTGGACAGGAGGATCAGGTGACAGGAAGCGAGCCCAACCATTTCTCTCCCGCCCGGGAATCGAACCCGGAATGCTCGATTGCGAGTCGAGAACGAACCGGACTGTACTACGCCGTCTATTGTCACTTTAATGTACCACTTCAACACCTTAACTATTTCATTATCCTCCAACAATCACTGCAAAATCTACTTCAACGCCTTCCTGTCCCCTCCCTCTGTTTCCCAATCTTCCTCCCTCTCTCCTCCAATCTTCCTTCCTCTGTCTCCCTCCCTCCCTCTCTCCTACAATCTCCCTCCCTCTCTCCTCCAATCTTCCTCCCTCTGTCTCCCAATCTTCCTCCCTCTCTCCTCCAATCTTCCCTCCCTCCCTCCCTCCATCTCCCAGCCCCTCCCTCTCCCTCCGTACGTGTCTGGGCCTGGTAGCTACCCACACAAGGCTGGTGGTTTGATTAATTTGCCGTGCTGTCGTCCCGGGCAGTCGTCTGGAAATACATACATCGAATTTTTCCCCGGGGGGGAGGGGGGGGGATTGTTCTAGGTGGCTAATTGGCTTTGTAGGAGAGGTGGAGGGGAAGGGGGGGGGAGGCTGGGCGTGGGGAGGAGGATGTTGGGGTTGTGGATGGGGAGGTGGGGAGGTCTGCCATGGTGGGAACACCCTTTTTTTATGGAGAGGAAGGTAGGGTGGGTAAGACGGATATGGGGAAGAGGTCTTGGATGGGAGGGAATGTGAGGTTCGAGGGGAAAGTAAAGGGGAAGTAGGTTAGGGGAGAGAGAATAGGGAGGTGTGGATAAAAGTCGAGGTAAGATGGATGAAAGGTATATAGGTAGATAAGTAGGGAAATGGTGGGGAGGGAGGGAGGGAGGGAGGTGTTGGGGAAAAAAACCACTTGGTTGAGCACCATTCCTTTCCCCCGTCCCACCCCAAATCTTTATCCTGACCCCCTTCCAAGCGCTATATAGTCGTAGTGACTTGGCGTTTTCTCCTTACAGTTCCCTTCCCCCTCCCTTGTTAAAGACGCAAAATGTGGCACTGTACCATGTCGAGTTCCGGTAGTGATGCCCCGTACCCTTTGGGCACGGTCTGGTGCCCCTTACCGATTGGGCAATGTCTGGTGCCACAGACCCTGTGGGGACAATCTCTCTCTCTCTCTCTCTCTCTGTTACAAGAGTGTGAATAATTTAACGTGAGACTCGTTTAGAACACAGGCAGTTAAGCCTGCAATCGCATGCGTGGGGTCGGTTACAATTGTCTAGTTACAAATTACAATCAACAATTGTCCATGGCCCTCCGGCCCACACACGCTGGTTCCTTGGATTAAACAAAACAATTCTGGAGGGGAAAGTTGGAATAGGTACTAGCAGGTGGGCCAGCCAGAGGCTCAGGGCCAGTGCAGGAATATCCCTGAAAAGCAGAGTACAAATGTAATGCTAAGACAAGACAATGTAACACTGATGGACAGATTAGACGGGGAAGGGATGTAGCAGGGGTATTGTTAGAGAATTTGTTAATGTAGTTTCAAACAGGGTGTATATAAAATATGTATATTAAATAAATATAATATAAATGCTAATACAGAAGATTTTTGTACAGTTGACGACTGCTATATTAAGCAACATATGACTTGAGAATCGACTTGAGAATGGGTATCTTCTTGAGATGATTTCGGGGCTTTAGTGTCCCCGCGGCCCGGTCCTCGACCAGGCCTCCACCCCCAGGAAGCGGCCCGTGACAGCTGACTAACACCCAGGTACCTATTTTACTGCTAGGTAACAGGGGCATAGGGTGAAAGAAACTCTGCCCATTGTTTCTCGTCGGCGCTTGGGATCGAACCCAGGACCACAGGATCATAAATCCAGCGTGCTGTCCGCTCGGCCGACCGGCTCCCTTCCAGGTCCAGGACGGACCGAAACGTCGTCGTCCCTTTACTTTCGAGTGTGTGGTGTGGTCAACATATTTCAGCCACGTTATTGTGACTCCTCGCCTGCATATTATGAGGCCGACACAAGGGGGCAAATAATATTTTAGATTTTGTTCTGGCCAACAGGCATTTATCAATAGCATAAAATAGGGTGAGTTAAAGAACAGTCATCATAAGGACATCAGATTAGGTATGCATGGAGTCGTTGTGTCCGATTAGACTGTGTTAGTGTACCAGATGTACACATAGCTGGGTTTGGGGGAGTAAGGAGTTAGGAAAAATGAGTGACGGGTTATTCGTGCCCGTGCCACCTCTTAAGCTGGCTTAATCCTTATCAATGAAGACAAAGGAAACAGATCTAGAAACTGACAATGAAATGGGTAATATTTTAAATGAGTTCTTTGTAAGTATTTTTAAGTAAACAAGTAAGTAATTTTTAAATAAGTACACTTGAACAAATGTATGTAGGTTGTGGAGGCAAACCACTAAACAAGGCAACAACTTGCCTTGTTTAGTGGTTACCAGAATGGAAGTTATCAAACAAATCGAGAAACAAATATAGACCCACCAGTCCCCGGGCCTGGATGAAATATGTGAACTCGTAACAATGGATACAAATTGCATAGGCTTACGTTCAGGAGAGGTCTGGATAAATTATGGTTTTGTTTTGGGAAGGAGAGTTGTTTCAAGCGATGGTTAGACATATATATGTGAATAAGTGTAAGTCAGAGTTACCTCGCATGGAACGATAAGTCTCCTGCGATATCATCTATCCTTACGGTCCAATGTTTCGTTATCTTATCTTGAGGTTATCTTGAGATGATTTCGGGGCATTTTTTTTTTTAGTGTCCCCGCGGCCATGTCCTCGACCAGGCCTCCACCCCCAGGAAGCAACCCGTGACAGCTGACTAACACCCAGGTACCTATTTAACTGCTAGGTAACAGGGGCATAGGGTGAAAGAAACTCTGCCCATTGTTTCTCGCCGGCGCCTGGGATCGAACCCAGGACCACAGGATCACAAGTCCCGCGTGCTGTCCGCTCGGCCGACCGGCTCCGTTCAGTTAATTCTAATTACCGGTGTGTCTATAAACATTCATGACGGCTGAGTGGACAGCGCTCGGGGTTCGTAGTCCTAATGTTCCGGGTTCGATCCCCGGTTGAGGCGGAAACAAATGGGCAGATTTTCTTTCACCCCTGATACCCCCCTTGTTCACCTAGCAGTAAATAGGTACCTGGGAGTTAGACAGCTGCTACGAGCTGCTTCCTGGGGGGGGGGGAAGGGGGGAGGGGTGTAACAAACAGGAGACCTGGTCGAGGACCGGGCCGCGGGGACGCTAAGGCCCGGAAATCATCGCAAGATACCCGAGATGAGACATGTATGAGTAATCAGTGAGTGTAAACAGAGTGAGAGCGTGTTTTCTTCAAGTGAGAGACTCTCCCTCTCCCCTCATCCCTCTCCCCTCACCCCTCTCCCCTCACCCCTCTCCCCTCACCCCCTCACCCCTCTCCCCCTCACCCCTCTCCCCCTCTCCCCTCACCCCTCACCCCCTCACCCCTCACCCCTCTCCCCTCACCCCTCTCCCCTCACCCCTTTCCCCTCACCCCTCTCCCCCTCACCCCTCTCCCCTCACCCCTCTCCCCCTCACCCCTCTCCCCCTCACCCCTCTCCCCCTCACCCCTCTCCCCCTCACCCCTCTCCCCCTCACCCCTCTCCCCTCACCCCTCACTTACCCTTGAAATACCACCATCCTAAACCCCTCCCCCCCTCCCCCCCCCCTCTCGTCTCCAAACGTGTCATTAAAAATATGAATATGTATTCAAACCTTTCTCTTTGTCGATGTTGAAGATGGAGAGACACAGGCGAAGGATATGTTGGAGAAATGGGGAATGTGTAGTTAGGATAGGAGCGCGGGGCTGTCAGCCTAACTGAAAACTCACACCCCAGAAGTGACTCGAACCCATACTCCCAGAAGCATCGCAACTGGTATGTACAAGACGCCTTAATCCACTTGACCATCACGACCGGACAAAATGAGGTGATAGCCGAGGCTATATGAACCACCCCACCGCCGGCACTCGGATAGTTATCTTGGGCATAGCATTTTACCAAATCACCTCATTCTTTGGGGCACACGTGAGGAACACAAATGCGAACAAGCCTGAATGGTCCCCAGGACATATGCAACTGAAAACTCACACCCCAGAAGTGACTCGAACCCATACTCCCAGAAGCATCGCAACTGGTATGTACAAGACGCCTTAATCCACTTGACCATCACGACCGGACAAAATGAGGTGATAGCCGAGGCTATATGAACCACCCCACCGCCGGCACTCGGATAGTTATCTTGGGCATAGCATTTTACCAAATCACCTCATTCTTTGGGGCACACGTGAGGAACACAAATGCGAACAAGCCTGAATGGTCCCCAGGACATATGCAACTGAAAACTCACACCCCAGAAGTGACTCGAACCCATACTCCCAGAAGCATCGCAACTGGTATGTACAAGACGCCTTAATCCACTTGACCATCACGACCGGACAAAATGAGGTGATAGCCGAGGCTCTATGAACCACCCCACCGCCGGCACTCGGATAGTTATCTTGGGCATAGCATTTTACCAAATCACCTCATGCTTTGGGGCACACGTGAGGAACACAAATGCGAACAAGCCTGAATGGTCCCCAGGACATATGCAACTGAAAACTCACACCCCAGAAGTGACTCGAACCCATACTCCCAGAAGCATCGCAACTGGTATGTACAAGACGCCTTAATCCACTTGACCATCACGACCGGACAAAATGAGGTGATAGCCGAGGCTATATGAACCACCCCACCGCCGGCACTCGGATAGTTATCTTGGGCATAGCATTTTACCAAATCACCTCATTCTTTGGGGCACACGTGAGGAACACAAATGCGAACAAGCCTGAATGGTCCCCAGGACATATGCAACTGAAAACTTTTGAAAAATGAAACTTCAAAATGAAACCTCATTTTGTCCGGTCGTGATGGTCAAGTGGATTAAGGCGTCTTGTACATACCAGTTGCGATGCTTCTGGGAGTATGGGTTCGAGTCACTTCTGGGGTGTGAGTTTTCAGTTGCATATGTCCTGGGGACCATTCAGGCTTGTTCGCATTTGTGTTCCTCACGTGTGCCCCAAAGAATGAGGTGATTTGGTAAAATGCTATGCCCAAGATAACTATCCGAGTGCCGGCGGTGGGGTGGTTCATATAGCCTCGGCTATCACCTCATTTTGTCCGGTCGTGATGGTCAAGTGGATTAAGGCGTCTTGTACATACCAGTTGCGATGCTTCTGGGAGTATGGGTTCGAGTCACTTCTGGGGTGTGAGTTTTCAGTTGCATATGTCCTGGGGACCATTCAGGCTTGTTCGCATTTGTGTTCCTCACGTGTGCCCCAAAGAATGAGGTGATTTGGTAAAATGCTATGCCCAAGATAACTATCCGAGTGCCGGCGGTGGGGTGGTTCATATAGCCTCGGCTATCACCTCATTTTGTCCGGTCGTGATGGTCAAGTGGATTAAGGCGTCTTGTACATACCAGTTGCGATGCTTCTGGGAGTATGGGTTCGAGTCACTTCTGGGGTGTGAGTTTTCAGTTGCATATGTCCTGGGGACCATTCAGGCTTGTTCGCATCTATCCGAGTGCCGGCGGTGGGGTGGTTCAAATAGCCTCGGCTATCACCTCATTTTGTCCGGTCGTGATGGTCAAGTGGATTAAGGCGTCTTGTACATACCAGTTGCGATGCTTCTGGGAGTATGGGTTCGAGTCACTTCTGGGGTGTGAGTTTTCAGTTGCATATTGTCCTGGGGACCATTCAGGCTTGTTCGCATTTGTGTTCCTCACGTGTGCCCCAAAGAATGAGGTGATTTGGTAAAATGCTATGCCCAAGATAACTATCCGAGTGCCGGCGGTGGGGTGGTTCAAATAGCCTCGGCTATCACCTCATTTTGTCCGGTCGTGATGGTCAAGTGGATTAAGGCGTCTTGTACATACCAGTTGCGATGCTTCTGGGAGTATGGGTTCGAGTCACTTCTGGGGTGTGAGTTTTCAGTTGCATATTGTCCTGGGGACCATTCAGGCTTGTTCGCATTTGTGTTCCTCACGTGTGCCCCAAAGAATGAGGTGATTTGGTAAAATGCTATGCCCAAGATAACTATCCGAGTGCCGGCGGTGGGGTGGTTCAAATAGCCTCGGCTATCACCTCATTTTGTCCGGTCGTGATGGTCAAGTGGATTAAGGCGTCTTGTACATACCAGTTGCGATGCTTCTGGGAGTATGGGTTCGAGTCACTTCTGGGGTGTGAGTTTTCAGTTGCATATTGTCCTGGGGACCATTCAGGCTTGTTCGCATTTGTGTTCCTCACGTGTGCCCCAAAGAATGAGGTGATTTGGTAAAATGCTATGCCCAAGATAACTATCCGAGTGCCGGCGGTGGGGTGGTTCAAATAGCCTCGGCTATCACCTCATTTTGTCCGGTCGTGATGGTCAAGTGGATTAAGGCGTCTTGTACATACCAGTTGCGATGCTTCTGGGAGTATGGGTTCGAGTCACTTCTGGGGTGTGAGTTTTCAGTTATATATATATATATATATATATATATATATATATATATATATATACGCAATCAAATGCTTATGTTGATGTTTTGCTGTTCCTCATAGCTGGGTCAGATATATATATATATTTTTTTTTTCGTTTCGTGGGTTCTTAGCACCACTACCACCACCACCACCACCACCACTACCACCACCACCACCACTACCACCACCACTACCACCACCACCACCACCACCACCACCACCACCACCACCACCACCACCACCACCACCACCACCACTACCACCACTACCAGCACCACTACCACCACCACTACCACCACCAGAACCTCTCCCTCACCCCCGTCACCAGCCTCCACCAGAACAAATCACTGGCAACAAGTGTAAAGTAATGATGACGACGAGAAGGCGACTATGTAAACCAGCAGGTGTGTGTGTACACCACGAGGGGAAGACCACAGCCAGGGAAGGAAAAGGATTGGCGAGTAGATATAATCCCAACGTTATCTCCAGAGGCACACATAAACAAGGTGATATCGGCGGCATATGCGACGCTGACATTTTACAACGTCGTACAGAAACCTAAATCAGCTCTTTTTTTTCAAGGAATTGAAAAGTACAAAGGTTTGCAACACTATTGGTGCCAGGGTAAAGAGGGTTAATAGGTTGAAGGAAATAGACCTCTAAGCCCTAGAGCAGAGACGAAACAGAGAGCAAAGTATCACGATATACAAGATACTGAGGGCAACAGGGAAGGTGGGCAAGACCAGACTCAGTCTATTAAGGCAGCGTCTGGGATGCTCTCGGACGTAGGTTCGAATCACCGTCACGGCCCTTGTGGATTTGTTTACCAGACTTTAAGTTCTGAGAGAGAGAGAAACAGGAGAGCGTAAGTTGAATAAGCAGATTAGTCGATGAAATGTCAGGAATTACCCATACCCTTTATATATGTGTGGTCAACAAGTGGAATATACGGAAAGAAGTTGTGGAAGCCACCTCTATCCACAACTCTTAAGGTCAGATTCCGACAAAGAGTTCGAACGTCTTAATAGTTAACGTATAAGAAAGCGGGTACAGCAAGGCCAGGAGGTGAAACTCTCAGAGCTGAACCTAACCTTCCCCGTCTTCACTAGTTGGTAACTACTGACACATATGTACTACACCCACTACCACCACTACCACCACCACCACCACCACCACCACCACCACCACCACTCCTCCCCCACCAAGGAAACCTTGTTGGGGCTGTGGTGGAGGTGGTACCACCACCCTCATCACCACAAGTCTACTGCCACCATTACTTGGAACCACTGCCACTTCCAACACCTTCCCAGCCACCCCCACCACCAGCCTCCCCCACCACCAGCCTCCCCCACCCCCCTCCACCAGCCACCCCCACCACCACCTCCCCCACCACCATCCACCCCCACCACCATCCACCCCCACCACCCCACCACCATCCACCCCCACCACCATCCACCCCCACCACCAGCCACCCCCACCACCAGCCACCACCAGCCTCCCCCACCACCCCCGCCGCCAGTGTGAACAACTAGTTAAGGCTCAAGCCGGTGATCACTCTTCCCGCCATTTTCACTTGGGATCCTTTTCTTTTATCCTCGACGTTTACGTTTCACTCAGTGTTTTTCGTCCCTTTTCCATTTCCTTCAGTCTTAGTTTCCCAGCGGTTTCTCTTTCCCCTCTTTTCGTTAATTATGTATATAAGATTTTATTTGCACTACTTCTTCATCCTTTACCTTGCCTTGGCTTCACCTGCTTCCGTTCCCACCCGCTCTTATTCCCGGTCTGCGTTTCCCGCCAAATTCTTCATTTTCAAATTCAAATTTCGGCGGGAAATTCTTCCCGCCGTTTCCAGTTGGCGCGCTTTTTCCGGCGCTTGTTACATTGGTCGGTGAAGAGTGAAGGCTTTTGTTGTTCTAGTAAAGAACAGTATCATTTTGTCACATTTTTTTAAAACTTTACTGCCGGTTTTATCACGTTTTTATTGATATTAGTGTTATTAGAGTTGAACAGTCTTATGATTCAGACCTCTGGTGGTATCTGCTGCTGATACCCGGTAACAGCTCTGTACCAGGCAGCTGAGGGGAGGTGGGGGGTTACATAGGACTGTACCTCGGTAACAGCTCTGTACCAGGCAGCTTTCTGTTCTGTTGTAATTCTGAAAAAAAGGCTGTTCTTGCTCACTTTGTATTTTGTATGTCGTGATCATATCCCGTTGGTTCTTCTTTTCTCTTTAGTTCTTCCGCTGTTGTCTTCGTTCCCGTCTTTCCTCTTCGATTGTTTTCCAATCCGATTGTGTCGTCATCCTTATCGTGTCTTGTTCATCATCTGCGTCGGCTTCCCTGTTTATCAGTGTCTCCTGGTTCCTCCCCGTCCACCGCCACTTCTCCCTACTCTCTCATCGGCCCTCTTCTTCACCTCCTCTCCCATCCCCTTTTTCAGCGTTCGTCTCTCCCTGCCCCCCCCCCTCTTCCTCCCCTCCTTCTCCCCTCCTCTCCCCCTCACCTCACCACACAAGATGTGGCAGCTCCTCTCCAGCGATTACCTTCATTTTTCCCCGCAGGCCACAGCAAACGGGGGAAAATTTGAGCACCCTCGGCCTTTGACGATCTAATTCTTTCCCCGCACCGCTTACCGTCCCCTATTCCTCCTCCCCACCCCCTCCCCCGTCCTACCTTCCGTCTTGTCTGTCTCTCTCTCTCTCTCTCTCTCTGTCTGTTTCTGTTTCTGTCTCCCTCTCCCTCTCTCTCTCTCTCTCTCTCTCTCTCTCTCTCTCTCTCTCTCTCTCTCTCTGTCTGTCTGTCTGTCTGTCTGTCTGTCTGTCTGTCTGTCTGTCTGTCTGTCTGTCTGTCTGTCTGTCTGTGCCGATTTGACCTGAGCAACCTGTCTACCACAGTACTCCGTATGGTGATTAGGCTCCTGATTGTTACGGTACTCCTCCTCTTCCTCCTCCCTCATCTTCCTCCTCATCTTTCCCCCCCCCCCTCCTCCCCCTTCCCCCTCCCCCCCCCCAGTCGTGGAGGCAGCGTACCACATAATTGAATCTTCGACACCGCGCGCCTCTCATCAAAAGAATTTACAAATGAATCTGTCGGCGCACATGACACGGCGAGGCGCGGCCCGTGTCTTTTGTGTGTTTGTTCCCCCCGTGTGTTTGTTCCCCCCTCCCCTTCCCCCCCCCCCCTTCCCCCCCCCCTACTGGTGCTTCGACGACGCTTGTGTTTGTTGCTTTAACCCTCCCGTGTCGTCTTTGTTTGTTTGTTTGTTTGTTTCCCCCCCCTTGCTCAACTTGTGTGGGGGGGGGGTTCCTTCCCCCCCCCCCAATGATATTGGTTTTTATTTGTTTCCTTGCAGTTGTTTATGTGTTTGTTCCCATCCCGGTTATTTGAAGTTTATTTTGTTATCTTGTGTTTTTGTTGCCTTCTTTGTTACCTTTTATGATTCTTTTCGTGTATTTGTTTCCTTGTCTTTAGTCTGTACATGTATGTGTTTGTTTTCTGCCCGCTTGGTCGGTATAGTGAGTGTGGAGCCACACCTACAGTGTGGAGCCACACCTACAGTGTGGAGCCACACCTACAGTGTGGAGCCACACCTACAGTGTAGCCACACCTACATTGTGGAGCCACACCTACAGTGTGGAGCCACACCTACAGTGTGGAGCCACACCTACAGTGTGGAGCCACACCTACAGTGTGGAGCCACACCTACAGTGTGGAGCCACACCTACAGTGTGGAGCCACACCTACAGTGTGGAGCCACACCTACAGTGTGGAGCCACACCTACAGTGTAGAGCCACACCTACAGTGTGGAGCCACACCTACAGTGTGGAGCCACACCTACAGTGTGGAGCCACACCTACATTGTGGAGCCACACCTACAGTGTGGAGCCACACCTACAATGTGGAGCCACACCTACAGTGTGGAGCCACACCTACAGTGTGGAGCCACACCTACAGTGTGGAGCCACACCTACAGTGTGGAGCCACACCTACAGTGTGGAGCCACACCTACAGTGTGGAGCCACACCTACAGTGTGGAGCCACACCTACAGTGTGGAGCCACACCTACAGTGTGGAGCCACACCTACATTGTGGAGCCACACCTACAGTGTGGAGCCACACCTACAGTGTGGAGCCACACCTACAGTGTGGAGCCACACCTACAGTGTGGAGCCACACCTACAGTGTAGAGCCACACCTACAGTGTGGAGCCACACCTACAGTGTGGAGCCACACCTACAGTGTGGAGCCACACCTACAGTGTGGAGCCACACCTACAGTGTAGAGCCACACCTACATTGTGGAGCCACACCTACAGTGTGGAGCCACACCTACAGTGTAGAGCCACACCTACAGTGTGGAGCCACACCTACAGTGTGGAGCCACACCTACAGTGTAGAGCCACACCTACAGTGTGGAGCCACACCTACAGTGTGGAGCCACACCTACAGTGTGGAGCCACACCTACAGTGTGGAGCCACACCTACAGTGTGGAGCCACACCTACAGTGTGGAGCCACACCTACATTGTGGAGCCACACCTACAGTGTGGAGCCACACCTACAGTGTGGAGCCACACCTACAGTGTGGAGCCACACCTACAGTGTGGAGCCACACCTACAGTGTAGAGCCACACCTACAGTGTGGAGCCACACCTACAGTGTAGAGCCACACCTACATTGTGGAGCCACACCTACAGTGTGGAGCCACACCTACAGTGTGGAGCCACACCTACAGTGTGGAGCCACACCTACAGTGTGGAGCCACACCTACAGTGTAGAGCCACACCTACAGTGTGGAGCCACACCTACAGTGTGGAGCCACACCTACAGTGTGGAGCCACACCTACAGTGTGGTTGGTAGCCACACTGGCACCTACACACGCCTGAGATGGCCCAAGAAATGGTTACTGGACCTCAACCTGACAGGTGCAATGTTATGAGGACAGGAATACGAGAGAGAGAGAGAGAGAGAGAGAGAGAGAGAGAGAGAGAGAGAGAGAGAGAGAGAGAGAGAGCTTACAGAACAGTTCAAGATGAACTTACCAATATATAATGGGTCAGGATTGTAATAATCTAAGATGTGGTCTGATAAAAACCTTTTGTGCCCTCTGTAATGCTTTTTTGCGCTACCGCTCACAGGACGGGTATGGGGTGCACAATAAACTAGCCACCTCCGGCGGCAACAATCAATGGGTCAGGGAACAAAGGTCTGAGGAGAAAGATGAAAGAAAAAAAGGTCTGAAGAGGAAGATCAGAAGAGAAAAAGCTAACAAGCACACACACACACACTGGAACCTTTCGCTTGCCAACCCTTATGACCATAACAGGAACATTTTTGGTAGCGTAGTCTGCAGAACAATGTGTTCAACCTACGTGAGACCCGGCCTCGAGTATGCAGCTTCAGCGTGCACTTTCAACTAAATCAGATCATGAAATGAAATTAGTAAATGTTCAGAGAGATATGGGTGGTAAATACTTCAAATTGGTGAGAAGAAAAGATTGATAAATCAAACTCGTGCTCAACTTTATATGTAGATATTATATGTAGATATTATATGTAGACATTATATGTAGATATTATATGTAGATATGATATGTAGATATTATATGTAGATATTATATGTAGACATTATATGTAGATATTATATGTAGATATGATATGTAGATATATGTAGACATTATATGTAGATATTATATGTAGATATTATATGTAGATATTATATGTAGATATGATATGTAGATATTATATGTAGATATTATATGTAGACATTATATGTAGATATTATATGTAGATATGATATGTAGATATTATATGTAGATATGATATGTAGATATTATATGTAGATATTATATGTAGATATTATAAGCACTACGAGAAACAGCGGCTATTGTACGCACGCACGCACGCACGCATGGACACAGACTAGTAAACGAGCTGAGAGGTATGAGCTACGAGGAGAGACTACGGGAATTAAACCTCACTTCGTTGGAAGACAGAAGAGTTAGGGGGGACATGATCACCACATTCAAGATCCTCAAGGGAATTGACAGGGTTGATACAGACAGGCTGTTTAACACAAGGGGCACACGCACTAGGGGACACAGGTGGAAACTGAGTGCCCAAATGAGCCACAGAGATATTAGAAAGAACTTTTTTAGTGTCAGAGTAGTTGACAAATGGAATGCATTAGGAAGTGATGTGGTGGAGGCTGACTCCATACACAGTTTCAAGTGTAGATATGATAGAGCCCAATAGGCTCAGGAACCTGTACACCTGTTGATTGACGGTTGAGAGGCGGGACCAAAGAGCCAGAGCTCAACCCCCGCAAGCACAACTAGGTGAGTACACATACACAGGGGCCTCGCGGCTGAGTGGACAGCGCTTGGGGGGATGTAGTTCTAATGGCCTGGGTTCGATTCCCAGCGGAGGCGGAAATAAATGGGCAGAGTTTCTTTCACCCTGATGCTTCTGTTCGCCTAGCAGTAAATAGGTACTTGGGAGTTAGACAGCTGCTACGGGCTGCTTCCTGGGAATGTGTGTGTGTGTGTGTATTTAAATAGTTGTATTCACCTAGTTGTGCTTGCGGGGGTTGAGCTCTGCTCTTTCGACCCGCCTCCCAACTGTCAATCAATCAACTGTTACTATAAACTGTCAATCAATCAACTGTTACTATAAACTGTCAATCAACTGTTACTATAAACTGTCAATCAATCAACTGTTACTATAAACTGTCAATCAATCAACTGTTACTATAAACTGTCAATCAATCAACTGTTACTATAAACTGTCAATCAACTGTTACTATAAACTGTCAATCAACTGTTACTATAAACTGTCAATCAACTGTTACTATAAACTGTCAATCAACTGTTACTATAAACTGTCAATCAACTGTTACTATAAACTGTCAATCAATCAACTGTTACTAACTACTATTTTTTGTGTGTATGTGCGTGTGTCAGAGAGAAATATATGTAGTAGATATAATAGAGGAAAAATAGATTGGTTAGAAAGGCGGGGTCCAAGAGCTAATAGCTCGGTTCTGCAGACACAAATAGTAAATACACACACAGGTAGAACGGATCAATTTTGTCGCAAAGATTAAATTCGGGTTCACAGAAAAGTTCTTTGACAAAACGCCAGTAATTCCACAGGAAAATAAAGGATGGACTGGCTCCATCTTCGTCGGAACTGGAATCTTGAGGTTATCTTGAGATGATTTCGGGGCTTTTTAGTGTCCCCGCGGCCCGGTCCTCGACCAGGCCTCCACCCCCAGGAAGCAGCCCGTGACAGCTGACTAACACCCAGGTACCTATTTTACTGCTAGGTAACAGGGGCATAGGGTGAAAGAAACTCTGCCCATTGTTTCTCGCCGGCGCCTGGGATCGAACCCAGGACCACAGGATCACAAGTCCAGCGTGCTGTCCGCTCGGCCGACCGGCTCCCTTACGAGGAAGGGGTGACAACCTGCTTTAGAGAATACCTATCCGACAGGAACCAGAGAGAGAGTAGCAGTGTGATCATCTCAATGACAGGAAATAACGAGGAGAACATCCCACCAGGGATTAGCACTGAGACATGTGCTCTTCCTGAGAGATACATCCCTCACAACACTGATGAGGGAGCGTGTCTTGTGTCAACGTTTTGTAATCAATCAGCGATGGAAAACTGATTGATTAGAACAGATGAGGATTGTAGAATGCTTCAGGTGGACCGGGTCACAGTATAGAGCATGTCTCAAATAACCATGTTATTTGAGACATGGTTGTTTGACTTAAATCCAGGCATATGTAAGGTGATGACATTTTGAAATGGGATGAGGAGGATACAGGTCCGATACAAGATGACTTGTAGGTAAATTCTTTTGGTAGAAAAGGGAAGAAATCTTTGGGGTAGACATGGTTCCAAGGCCATCACCAGAGGTGCAGATTATCATGATAAAATCTGCATTCAGGACGGTGTTCACTACCTACGTCAGACCAGAACTAGGGTGTGCAGCGCCAGCTTGGACTTCGCAGCTAAAGATGCAACACAAAACTAGAGAAACGTAAGGAGTTTGCTCCAAGACTGATTCCTGAAGTTAAGAGAACTGAGCTATTGGAAAAGTCTGATAAAACTAGGCTTCACCACGCTGGAAACGAGATGGGTAATAGGCGATATGATCACGACATATAAGATTCCATAGGGCATTTGGCACAGCTGAAAAAAAACGAACTGTTTAGCATGAACAGGGGCAGAAGAAGAGAGCACAGTTGAAAGCTACAGAAACAGGTGAGCCATAGAGACGTAAGGAAACACAGCTTCACTGTAAAAGTACTCAGCAAGTGAAACAGTTTAGAAAGAGTAGGCAGTTTGGGCTCATTTCTTAACACCATGTCAATAGTGGCCCTGATGGGAGAGTTGGCCACCGGTGAGTGAGAGAGGCGGGGACGAGGAGCTGGAGCTTACTCTGCAACCATGTATAGCCAAGCACACACACACACACAGCTCTGTCTTCTCCTTGTGTTTAATTTTATATATATGACTTGTAAGCTGAGTCCCTGCGGGTGTGTGTTGACGCTGACTGTGTTGACACAGACTGTGTTGACGCGGACTGTTGACGCTGACTGTGTTACGCTGACTGTGTTGACGCTGACTGTGTTGTCGCTGACTGTTGACGCTGACTGTTGACGCTGACTGTGTTGACGCTGACTGTGTTGTCGCTGACTGTTGACGCAGACTGTGTTGTCGCAGACTGTGTTGTCGCTGACTGTGTTGACGCTGACTGTTGACGCTGACTGTTGACGCTGACTGTGTTGACGCGGACTGTGTTGACGCTGACTGTTGACGCTGACTGTTGACGCTAACTGTGTTGACGCGGACTGTGTTGACGCTGACTGTGTTGACGCGGACTGTGTTGACGCTGACTGTGTTGTCGCTGACTGTTGACGCTGACTGTTGACGCTAACTGTGTTGACGCGGACTGTGTTGACGCTGACTGTGTTGACGTGGACTGTGTTGACGCTGACTGTTGACGCTGACTGTGTTGACGCTGACTGTGTTGTCGCTGACTGTTGACGCTGACTGTTGACGCGGACTGTGTTGACGCTGACTGTTGACGCTAACTGTGTTGACGCTGACTGTGTTGTCGCTGACTGTTGACGCTGACTGTTGACGCTAACTGTGTTGACGCGGACTGTGTTGACGCTGACTGTGTTGACGCGGACTGTCTTGACGCTGACTGTGTTGACGCTGACTGTGTTGTCGCTGACTGTGTTGACGCTGACTGTTGACGCTGACTGTGTTGACGCGGACTGTGTTGACGCTGACTGTGTTGACGCTGACTGTGTTGACGCTGACTGTGTTGTCGCTGACTGTGTTGACGCTGACTGTTGACGCTGACTGTGTTGACGCGGACTGTGTTGTCGCTGACTGTGTTGACGCTGACTGTTGACGCTGACTGTGTTGACGCGGACTGTGTTGTCGCTGACTGTGTTGACGCGGACTGTGTTGACGCTGACTGTGTTGACGCTGACTGTGTTGACGCTGACTGTGTTGACGGGGACTGTGTTGACGCTGACTGTGTTGACGCTGACTGTGTTGACGCTGACTGTGTTGACGCGGACTGTGTTGACGCAGACTGTGTTGACGCTGACTGTGTTGACGCTGACTGTTGACGCTGATTGTGTTGTCGCTGACTGTGTTGACGCTGACTTTTGACGCGGACTGTGTTGACGCTGACTGTTGACGCTGACTGTGTTGACGCGGACTGTGTTGACGCGGACTGTGTTGACGGGGACTGTGTTGACGCGGACTGTGTTGACGCTGACTGTTGACGCTGACTGTGTTGACGCTGACTGTGTTGACGCGGACTGTGTTGACGCTGACTGTGTTGACGCTGTGTTGACGCTGACTGTGTTGACGCTGACTGTGTTGACGCTGTGTTGACGCGGACTGTGTTGACGCTGACTGTGTTGACGCTGACTGTGTTGACGCTGTGTTGACGCTGACTGTGTTGACGCGGACTGTGTTGACGCTGTGTTGACGCTGACTGTGTTGACGCGGACTGTGTTGACGCTGACTGTGTTGACGCTGACTGTGTTGTCGCTGACTGTGTTGACGCTGACTGTTGACGCTGACTGTGTTGACGCGGACTGTGTTGACGCTGACTGTGTTGACGCTGACTGTGTTGACGCTGACTGTGTTGTCGCTGACTGTGTTGACGCTGACTGTTGACGCTGACTGTGTTGACGCGGACTGTGTTGACGCTGACTGTTGACGCTGACTGTGTTGACGCTGACTGTGTTGACGCTGACTGTGTTGACGCTGACTGTGTTGACGCTGACTGTTGACGCTGACTGTTGACGCTGACTGTTGACGCGGACTGTGTTGACGCTGTGTTGACGCGGACTGTGTTGACGCTGACTGTTGACGCGGACTGTTGACGCTGACTCTGTTGACGCGGACTGTGTTGACGCTGACTGTTGACGCTGACTGTGTTGACGCTGACTGTTGACGCTGACTGTTGACGCTGACTGTTGACGCGGACTGTGTTGACGCTGACTGTTGACGCTGACTGTTGACGCTGACTCTGTTGACGCGGACTGTGTTGACGCTGACTGCTGACGCTGACTGTTGACGCTGACTGTTGACGCTGACTGTTGACGCTGACTGTTGACGCGGACTGTGTCGACGCTGACTGCTGACGCTGACTGTTGACGCTGACTCTGTTGACGCGGACTGTGTTGACGCTGACTGTTGACGCTGACTGTGTTGACGCTGACTGTTGACGCTGACTGTTGACGCTGACTGTTGACGCGGACTGTGTTGACGCTGACTGTTGACGCTGACTGTTGACGCTGACTTTGTTGACGCGGACTGTGTTGACGCTGACTGCTGACGCTGACTGTTGACGCTGACTGTTGACGCTGACTGTTGACGCGGACTGTGTTGACGCTGACTGCTGACGCTGACTGTTGACGCTGACTCTGTTGACGCGGACTGTGTTGACGCTGACTGTTGACGCGGACTGTTGACGCGGACTGTTGACGCGGACTGTTGACGCTGACTGTGTTGACGCGGACTGTTGACGCTGACTGTGTTGACGCTGACTGTTGACGCGGACTGTGTTGACGCTGACTGTTGACGCTGACTGTTGACGCGGACTGTTGACGCTGACTGTTGACGCGGACTGTGTTGACGCTGACTGTTGACGCTGACTGTTGACGCGGACTGTGTTGACGCTGACTGTTGACGCTGACTGTTGACGCGGACTGTGTTGACGCGGACTGTGTTGACGCTGACTGTTGACGCGGACTGTGTTGACGCTGACTGTTGACGCTGACTGTTGACGCGGACTGTTGACGCTGACTGTTGACGCGGACTGTGTTGACGCGGACTGTGTTGACGCGGACTGTGTTGACGCTGACTGTTGACGCGGACTGTGTTGACGCTGACTGTTGACGCTGACTGTTGACGCTGACTGTTGACGCTGACTGTTGACGCGGACTGTGTTGACGCTGACTGTTGACGCTGACTGTTGACGCTGACTGTTGACGCTGACTGTTGACGCGGACTGTGTTGACGCGGACTGTGTTGACGCTGACTGTTGACGCTGACTGTTGACGCGGACTCCTCGCCAACTTCATCGCGAAATTGACTATTAAAGAAATATTTACTCGAGATGATGAAGTAATTACCGGGAGAGTCTTGGTGGTGTGAGCCCTTGCTCCTGTGTCGCACTCAGGCACGGTGCTGGCGTCTGGCCTACACGGTGTGACGTCCCACTCAGGCACGGACGGCGCACTCACGGACGTCGCACTCAGGCACGGACGTCGCACTCAGGCACGGACGGCGCACTCAGGCACGGACGTCGCACTCAGGCACGGACGTCGCACTCAGGCACGGACGTCGCACTCAGGCACGGACGTCGCACTCAAGGAGCACTTATGGCCTGTCTTCGTGCTGGCGCCTATCCCACAGGCAGGCTACGGCTGGATTGGATAGGTCTGTCTGTCCGTCTCTGTGTTTGTACGTATATAATACGCCTGTCTCCACCTGGGGGCCATATCGTGCAGCTTGCACTCTAGTCATCTTACCTTGAGGTGCTTCCGGGGCTTAGCGTCCCCGCGGCCCGGTCGTCGACCAGGCCTCCTGGTTGCCGGACTGATCAACCAGGCTGTTGGACGCGGCTGCTCGCAGCCTGACGTATGAGTCACAGCCTGGTCACACATCTTGGTGTGTGTGTGTGTTGTCGTTATTTGGGTCTGAGCGTGTAGGTCTGATTGTATTAATGCACGGTTGTATTGTTATCTGATTGTATTATGGATCTTATCACGTTGCAGTGTAATCATATCGTCAATCATAATTAATTGAAATATCACCTGTAACACCATATGTTAGACGGATAATATATAAATGGAAATTTATGCGACATTTCTGGAGAATTTCCATACCTGATTTGGAACGATGTAATTGGAAAAGTCAACATAAACGAGGGTAGGCAAACTGAGTCCAATCAGGAGCTGCTGCGCGTGGGCCAATAGGCTTACTATCTTGAGGTTATCTTGAGATGTTTTCGGGGCTTTAAGTGTCCCCGCGGCCCGGTCCTCGACCAGGCCTCCAACCCCAGGAAGCAGCCCGTGACTAACACCCAGGTACCTATTTTACTGCTAGGTAACAGGGGCATAGGGTGAAAGAAACTCTGCCCATTGTTTCTCGCCGGCGCCTGGGATCGAACCCAGGACCACAGGATCACAAGTCCAGTGTGCTGTTCGCTCGGCCCCCTATATCTTCCTTTACTCTCATTCTCTCTCTAACTCTATATATATATATGGCTTTGAAACTCTGAATGTGCCATTATGAGAACTATACCTGGTTGATGGGGTTCTGGGAGTTCTTCTACTCCCCAAGCCCGGCCCGAGGCCACGCTTGACTTGTGAGTGTTTGGTCCACCAGGCTGTTGCTTGGAGCGGCCCGCAGGGCCACCTATCCACCACATATCCTACAAATGGGGGTGAAACTTTGACAGAACAGTGAAACAAAAGCTGGCGCGCTCCCAACAAGCAGATCTTGAACAACCACCAGCGGTAGTCTTGGTAACAAGGTTAGGTTAGGTTGCAGAGAAGAGCAAAGGGACTCACTCAGCTTGGCAGGCGTACTTATAAGTCAAATATGCTGAAAATAGGAAAGCACGTCCATAGTACCCCCCCCCCCCTATTCTTGCATGGGGGAGGATGGCGTAGGTCGTTCTTGGGTCCAGTGGCTTATATTAGCGAAGAATAGTAACTACCTTTAAGATGAAGCACATATGCCTAAAATTATCAAAAAATTTTTTTTAATATTCCTAAAATCATCAAAATAACATTTTAATATGCCGAAAATCATCAAAATAAATTTTCAGTACGCCCAAAATCATCAACCACTTTTTAATGTGCCTAAAATCACCAAAATAAATTTTTAATATGCCTAAAAATCACCAAGAAAACCTTGTAATATGCCTAAAAATCATCAAAACCACTTTTTAAATTCATATATCAAAATATCTGTATTTACCACAGAAACCATAAATCATGTTAATTGACCAACACCATTATCCGTCAATGAATGAAACGTTCCTCACTTTTATACAATTCTGCATTCATGACTCTGTTGACAAACACGATTTAAAACACAAAAACCAATCCACATATAACAACGCCCCTAACAAACACTCCACAAAGGCCAATGAATGTTCAGCATGTCCCTTAAGGCTATTAACGTACAAATGCCACACACACCAAGCTTTAAAATATAAAATAAAGCTAATGAAAGTACATTTGAAAAAATGTCAAGCAGGTTAGTACAAACGGCGTTTGGATCTAATCATAGTGGGCTCTGATCGCCTTGGTGTGATGATACAGGATTATGATGACCCTGGGGGTGTGATGATACAGGGCTCTGTTGGCCCCTGGGGGTGTGATGATACAGGATTATGATGACCCTGGGGGTGTGATGATACAGGGCTCTGTTGGACCCTGGGGGTGTGATGATACAGGATTATGATGACCCTGGGGGTGTGATGATACAGGGCTCTGTTGGCCCCTGGGGGTGTGATGATACAGGGCTCTGTTGGCCCCTGGGGGTGTGATGATACAGGGCTCTGTTGGCCCCTGGGGGTGTGATGATACAGGGGTGTGATAATACAGGGCTCTGATGATACCCGCACTTAACAAGAGTTTGGCTATGCCAGACGAAGCACACATGACTCGACGCAAGCGCTCTGTCTGGCTCCTTATTATATGTTTACCCGCACTTGGCGTGGGCTGACACCTCGACACGCCTGGCGACACCTCAAAGTGTCCCCCTTGGTCCCTGCGAGGGGAGAGGAACGAGCGGTAGTGTGGCTCAGGAAGGGGAGCAGTATTACGCTTGATAACCTCTTCGATTAGGGAAGGAGGGAGGGAGTGTTAGGTGGGAGGGAAGGGAAGGTAGAGGCTGAGAGAAGGATGAAACAAGTAGTGATGGAGATAGTGGGGAGATGGACTATAAAAGATGGGTAGAGGAGACGGGGATTAAAGAAACGTAATTGTTGGTTGTGGGATACGAAGGGGGGCGAGTAAGAGAGAGAGAGAGAGAGAGAGAGAGAGATGTGAGTAAGAGAAAGCCAGCGAGGAGGTGAAAGTGTGTTAGGTAAACACAGGATTGGTTACCAATCACTGTATCCATTCACACACACACACATGTTACAGGTGTTAGTTTTCCAGGTGTCTTGAGGACACGAGAAATTGCCAGACACTCACTCTACTGGGCTAGTGACGAGGAGGTAACGCCATCTTCCCCGTGACGAAGACGTCTGAGAGTCTGACGAAGAGTTCTTCTACAGAGGAGAGATATTCCCTCGTGTCTCTGCTCGTCCAGAACTGTCAGACAACTGTAAACGTGACGCAATGTGTGCTAGAGTAGTCGTTACGGAGACAGCCACCTTCATACGTGCCAGGGACGTCGTCATGGGTGTCAGGGACGTCGGCATGGGTGCCAGGGACGTCGGCATGGGTGCCAGGGACGTCGGCATGGGTGCCAGGGACGTCGGCATGGGTGCCAGGGACGTCGGCATGGGTGCCAGGGACGTCGGCATGGGTGCCAGGGACGTCGGCATGGGTGCCAGGGACGTCGGCATGCGTGTCAGGGACGTCATCATGGGTGCCAGGGACGTCATCATGGGTGCCAGGGACGTCGGCATGGGTGTCAGGGACGTCGGCATACGTGTCAGGGACGTCGGCATGGGTGCCAGGGACGTCGGCATACGTGTCAGGGACGTCATCATGGGTGTCAGGGACGTCGTCATGGGTGCCAGGGACGTCGGCATGGGTGTCAGGGACGTCGTCATGGGTGTCAGGGACGTCGGCATGGGTGTCAGGGACGTCGGCATGGGTGCCAGGGACGTCGGCATACGTGCCAGGGACGTCGGCATGGGTGTCAGGGACGTCGGCATGGGTGTCAGGGACGTCGGCATGGGTGTCAGGGACGTCGGCATACGTGCCAGGGACGTCGTCATGGGTGTCAGGGACGTCGGCATACGTGCCAAGGACGTCGTCATGGGTGTCAGGGACGTCGTCATGGGTGTCAGGGACGTCGGCATGGGTGTCAGGGACGTCGTCATGGGTGCCAGTGACGTCGGCATGGGTGCCAGGGACGTCGGCATGGGTGCCAGGGACGTCGGCATGGGTGCCAGGGACGTCGGCATGGGTGCCAGGGACGTCATCATGGGTGCCAGGGACGTCGGCATGGGTGCCAGGGACGTCGGCATGGGTGCCAGGGACGTCGGCATGGTTCCAGGGACGTCGGCATGGGTGCCAGGGACGTCGGCATGGGTGCCAGGGACGTCGTCATGGGTGCCAGGGACGTCGGCATGGGTGCCAGGGATGTCGGCATGGGTGCCAGGGACGTCGGCATGGGTGCCAGGGACGTCGGCATGGGTGCCAGGGACGTCGGCATGGGTGCCAGGGACGTCGGCATGGGTGCCAGGGACGTCATCATGGGTGCCAGGGACGTCGGAACTCCCAGAACCCCATCAAGCCGTATTGCCAGGCATGCAAATCTTTTTCCTTCTTTTTTTGCAGTCGGAGGGCTCCTTGTGACTACAGGACTGAGTCTGACTCCTTATACCTTATCCCTATATTTTTATCTTGCACCACTTTCCATCCTTATCTTCTGCACTGAGGCTCTCGTCAAACCTCCCCTTCCTCTTTTGTTTCCTTTCTTAGTTCTCCATTTCATTTTTTTTCCCCTCTTCAAGTTTTCTCTTTGCATTCTCTCTCTCTCTGATCTCTCTTCCGTTCCAGACCATCTCGGTGCTTTCTGCATTTTTAAAGTCTACATGGACGCTCTCAAGCATCGCACCTTTCTCACCCCTCATGTGGCGCCCTCAGCCCTCTCCACCCTCAGCCCTGCCTACTCTCAGCCCTCTCCACCCTCAGTCCTCCCCGCCCTCAGCCCTCCCCACCCTCAGCCCTCTCAGCCCTCAGCCCTCTCCGCCCTCAGCCCTCTCCGCCCTCCCCGCCCTCAGCCCTCTCCACCCTCCCCGCCCTCAGCCCTCCCCACCCTCAGCCCTCCCCACCCTCAGCCCTCCCCGCCCTCAGCCTCCCCACCCTCCCCCCCACCCTCAGCCCTCCCCGCCCTCAGTCCTCCCCGCCCTCAGTCCTCCCCACCCTCAGTCCTCCCCCACCCTCACCCTCAGCCCAGTCCCCCCACCCTCAGTCCTCCCCGCCCTCAGCCCTCCCCGCCCTCAGCCCTCCCCACCCTCAGCCCTCAGCCCTCCGCCCTCAGTCCTCCCCACCCTCAGCCCTCCCCACCCTCAGCCCTCCCCTCCCCGCCCTCAGCCCTCCCCGCCCTCAGCCCTCCCCACCCTCAGCCCTCCCCGCCCTCAGCCCTCCCCACCCTCAGCCCTCCCCGCCCCTCACCAGAACCGTGTTGACATTGCTAATTTTGTGTAAAGTATCAGGTATAAGCCATCTTAAATCCCCCCTCCCCCCACCCGTCGCCCCCCCCATGCGACTTACTCCTCCCCCCCCTCCCCCACGTACTCGAAAACTAACTTAGCCATCCCTTGAATCTCTCCCCCCCCCCGCACCCCCACCAACCATTATGTATGTCTTCAACCCAACCCCACTTTGATACTGCCTTGTTTCCCGTCATCTTACCCCCCCCCCCCTCCCCACCACTAACCTTAAGGAATCCAGGACTAAGCTTATTTAAGAGGAGCGGATCGCCAAGGAGATGTAAAAGTTATAATGAAGGATGCCGGGTAGTGGCGCCCGCCAATATCGCCAACGATCCACGCTAAAAAAAAAAACTAATTAAAACTGACGCCTTCTTTTACTTAATTAAAACCGTAATGAGCAAAGGCATGATGGACAGTTGTAGCGGGAGGCTAAATTGCCCTCCTTATGCTGGGAAGGGGGGGGGGTGTTGGGGGGGGGGGGGGGGGGAGAGGGGGTGATGGGATAATGAAGGGGTGGTGAGATGACATGATCTCGGCATCATCTGGACTTGTGGGATGCTGCTTGGTTAAGGTCTGACTGATAGGAAGGATGACATTATGACTGGAGGAGGGCGGGGCAGGATTATGACTGGAGGAGGGAGGGAGGGGCAAGGCACTGTACCCTTCAGTTCTGTACCCCCTGGATACAGTCCTCGCACCACTGCTCTTTCTCATTCTCTGCTCAGGTGTAGACGACAATACAAGTCACAGCTTCGTGTCATCCGTTGCAGATGATACACAATTCCGCTAGAAAATTTCTTCGGTTGAAAACACTGAAAAACTACAAGTCGGTATTAATTAAGTCTTCGATTGCTTAACAGAAAATAATTCGATACTTAACGGTAAGGAGTTCCAGGTATTTAGATATAGTAGAAAATTATTAACTTAAACGAAATGTATAAGACACAATCAGACCTGTTCATAGAAAAAAGATCTGGGAATTATGATGTCTGACGACCTGACATTTAGTGAACATAACCGAGCAAATATAGCGGCGGCCAGGACAATGGTCGGATGGATTATGAGAACGTTCAAATACAAGGCAATGCTAATACTGTTGAAATCACTGGTGCTGTCCCGTCTTGAGTATTGCTCGGTACTCACTTTCCCCTTCAGAGCAGGAGAGGTTGCTGAACTAGAGGGAATACAGAGAACAGCATACGTAGACACGATAAAGCACCTAAATTGTAGGGACCGTCTCAAAGCTCTCCAAACGTACTCTTTGGAAAGGAAACGAAAGAGACTTTAAATAATATATACATAGAAGATACTGGAGGGCCAGGTATCAAATTTGCCCAGTAGAATAACAACATACTGGAGCGAAAGATACGGAAGGAAATTCACAAATGCAGTGAGGAGTAGAGGTGCCATAGGCACAATCAGAGAACGCTGTCTGAACATCAGAGGTACACATCTTTTCAACACCCTCCCAGCAAGCATTAGAAATACTGCCGGAACAAAAGTGGACTTCTTAAAAAAAAACATTAATAGGTTCCTGCCAGGAGTGCTGGACCAACCAGGCTGTGGATATGTGGGCCTGCGAGCCGTTAAAGCAACATCCTGGGGGACCAAGCTCTCACAAGTCAAGACTGGCCTCGGGCCGGGCCTGGGGAGTTGAACTTCCGAAGCCGTCTCCAGGTATACTCCAGGTATACTCCAGGTATACTCCAGATATACTCCAGATATACTCCAGATAACTTGCAACATGCAACACCAGTAACGACCAGTTGTGTACCGGAGGAGTGATACCGGAGCAACACTGCAGACATGGAGGGGGGGGGGGGTTTACCCCAACCATCTTATGACACCCCCCACCCCCCAACAAGCATCAGTCATTCTGCAAAGTTTGGTGTGGCTAGCCCCATCCGTCTGGCATCCAGCCCTCTATTGACAAACACAAGCAGACACACATCCGCTGTTTATATATAAATATAGATATATGATTTGCAATAGTCTCTAAATAAAATACAAATTCTCATGTATCAAATAAATCTCTGGTAAACAAGAGGACTTGAATGAGAGGCATGAGAAGTGTTTAGACTGGCAGAGATGAGGGAGTGAGGGAGAGAGTGAGGGAGAGAGGGAGAGGAAGAGAGGGTGGGAGGGAGAGAGTAAGGGAGGGAGAGAGGGAGGGGGAGGCGATCTTTTCATTATAGGCATGGTAGTCGGGCCAGCCAGATTACACCACCCACCAGATTACTAATTAATTAGGGGGAGACATCCACCATGATGGCGTCTTGGGCCTGACCAGGACGGGCGGGGGGGAGAGACAGGCGCGGGGGAGTGTAAGCGGGCAATGGAAAGGGTGTAGAGTAGGAAGGAACAGAGAAGTGTGGAGGGAGAGGGAGAGGGAGAGAGAGGGAAGATGAAAAGGCTAAGGGGAGCGGTGGGAAGGTAAGCGAGAAGGCTAATTAGTGTGTGTGTGTGTGTATGTGTGTGAGAACTGCAAGCAAAGAGAGCCTGGTTGATCCTACCTTCAACTAGGAGGCCGTTAATCTCCGGAGCCTCCCCAAGGATGAGTGCACTGATATGGTGCTGATGGGGGGTGTGGGGGGTGTTATGGGGGGGGGGGGTGTAGGTGTGCTGAAGGTGGGGGGGAGGAGAGGCACTCTTACAACCCCCACTATGACCAATGACCAGCCAGCTGGTCCTAGCTGGCTCCCCAGTCACATATAAAGACACTCAACTAACCATTTCAAGAATGCACTCTGAACATCTTGAGAACACAAACAAGAAACACAACATCTTGACAACACAAACAAGAAACACAACATCTTGACAACACAAACAAGAAACACAACATCTTGAGAACACAAACAAGAAACACAACATCTTGAGAACACAAAGAAGACACTATAATCAGAAGGTATGTCGTCTCAGAGTACCTTAAACCTCACTATATTACAGAGATATTGTATTTTAAAAGTTCACTACAGTCTTTAACTCGTCACAAAGTGTCTGAAATAACTTGTAAATCATTAAACAAACTGTGATTGATGTCAACGACTGGCTGTGAGGGTTTGTAAGAAAGTGGTTCATTCGGATCAAGAAGAATTAAGTGGTGGTGCTCACTGGGGCTCAAATTACTGTCACGTGGTGCTCACTGGGGCTCAAATTACTGTCACGTGGTGCTCACTGGGGCTCAAATTACTGTCACGTGGTGCTCACCGGGGCTCAAACTACTGTCACGTGGTGCTCACCGGGGCTCAAACCACTGTCACGTGGTGCTCACTAGGGCTCAAACCACTGTCATGTGGTGCTCACCGGGGCTCAAACCATTGTCACGTGGTGCTCACCAGGGCTCAAACCACTGTCACGTGGTGCTCACTGGGGCTCAAACCACTGTCACGTGGTGCTCACTGGGGCTCAAACCACTGCCACGGGGTGCTCACCGGGGCTCAAACTACTGTCACGTGGTGCTCACTGGGGCTCAAACCACTGTCACGTGGTGCTCACCGGGGCTCAAACCAATGTCACGTGCTGCTCACCGGGGCTCAAACTACTGTCACGTGCTGCTCACCGGGGCTCAAACCACTGCACCTGGATGGTCCCACACGCTCAGGCCAGCTGCTAACACATCTACTTAAACATTAAACTCAAGTATTTAAGACCTGGACTGCTGTATAAGCCACTATATCTTTTTCCTTGAATTTGGAAGACATCTTAATCATCTATTTTAAGTTTATTTGATCCTATTAATATCAGTTTACACACCATGGTAAACAATATGATGATTCAGCTACTGGGAACAAAAAGTTGCAAGTAGCACGGGCTATGGTGAGCCCGTAGTGGAGTTACCTGGCAATCAGGAGCGGGGCAAGTACAGCACTATACCGTCCCACGTTAACTGTTCCAGTTAAGGCTGAGCGAGGTTGTTGGTCTGGAACAGGGAACCTTTCCCGCTGGAATCCATCGACTTTAAGCTACGTGATAACTCCGGACGCTTTAATTCCGTCAACGTGTATTCCCCTGGAATACCGTTGAATAATACACGTGTATGTTTTCCAGGTATTCCAGGTATTCCAGGTATAATACAATACCTGGATGAACCGTCGCCGTCATCTGGACAACACTGGAGGGGACCCGGGTCCACCTGGATGAACCGTCGCCGTCATCTGCACAACACTGGAGGGGACCCGGGTCCACCTGGATGAACCGTCGCCATCATCTGCACAACACTGGAGGGGACCCGGGTCCTTCCTGCACACTGAAATTATTGTCCTGGTAAGACTTAAGATGCTGCATTTTCTGTCTCTCTGGGTTTCCTCTCTCTCTCTCTCTCTCTCCTTCTATTTATCCGCTTTATCGCACTAGCTCCCCTCTTCCTTTATGCCTCCACCCTCTACCCTTTTCTTCATCCCCCTTCCTCCACTTCCCCTGTTCCATTATATTTTATACTTTGCCTGTCCCCACTCTCTCTCTCTCTCTCTCTACGTTCCTTACCCCTCCCTCATTCTCCCCTTCCTTCTCTGTCTGCCTCCCCCCGTCTCCCCTTCCTACTCCCCCCCCGTCTCCCCTTCCTACCCTCTCCGTCTCCCCTTCCTACTCCCCCCCCGTCTCCCCTTCCTCCCCCCGTCTCCCCTTCCTCCCCCCGTCTCCCCTTCCTCCCCCCGTCTCCCCTTCCTCCCCTTCCCCCCCCCCCACCGTCTCCCCTCCCCCAACAAGCCAGGAAGTCGTCACACTCCGCCTAATTCCGGCCAAACGACAATTAATCCTCAGCAAATTAAGTGGCAGACGCTATGAGCAGATTTTATGGAGTTTTTATATCGTTGAGGACGACGGCTGAAGCTGAGGGAAGGGGGGGGGGGGGGGGGGTGTTGGGGGGATGGGGGGGGGAGGGGGGAAGGTGTTGAAGCTGTTGCCCCTTGTGTGTGTGTGTGTCTCACATTGTGGCTTGTTGAGCCTGAAGTTCTGAGTTCAGCTTTCCTGAGTTCAGCTTTCCCGTGTTCAGCTTTCCTGAGTTCAGCTTTCCTGAGTTCAGCTTTCCTTTCAGCTTTTTCCGGTATGATTAGTTGAGTTTGTAATCAGAAGATTTTTGTAACTCAAGTTATTTTTCAGAGTAGTTACATCCCCTCGTAGGTGAGGTCTGTATCCCTGGGTACAGTAGTACAGGACGGGGGGGGGAGGTGGCTGGCGTACCACTGACTTGTACGGCTCAATAAGGGCTTTCTTTCCTTGAAGTCAAAAGTTCGTTTGATTTCTCCTAGAGCTTTTTGCTTTTTTTTTTTTAGTCCAGCTTCTACTTGCTGAGCTGATTGTGCTTGTTCGGTGTTCTTTGTTATCAAAGAACAGTTGAGTGTTGGTTGTTTCTTCCTGAAGTTCAGCTGAAACTACTCCATTTATTCTTGTAAATGAATACAGAGAGCATATACAGCATACATAGACACGATAATACAGAGAGCACATACAGCATACATAGACACGATAATACAGAGAGCATATACAGCATACATAGACACGATAATACAGAGAGCATATACAGCATACATAGACACGATAATACAGAGAGCATATACAGCATACATACACACGATAATACAGAGCATATACAGCATACACACACACGATAATAAAGAGAGCATATACAGCATACATACACACGATAATACAGAGAGCATATACAGCTAGGAAATGCAAACCTGAACCAGTGCCTGGAAAAAATAAGCTCAGTAGCACTAGAAATATGTTCAAACCGCATACCCCTAAGAAAAAAGAGAAAGAGATGCAGATTGGAACGGGAACGTCGTTCCTTATATAGGCGAAGAAAACGAATCGCGGAACAACTTGAGAGTCGCACCCTATCTCAAGAACGGCGAAGAAGGTTAGGTAGAGAAATAGAAACAATTGAACTCAAGCTACAAGAATCATACAAAACCCAGGAGAGGCAAAGAGAGCAAAAGGCCATCAGTGAAATAGAGAGAAATCCGAAATATTTTTTCTCCTATGCAAAATCAAGATAAAAAACCACATCTAGTATCGGGCCCCTGCGAAAGGGAGATGGAACTTTCACAGATGACAACAAAGAAATGAGCGAGTTACTGAGGAAGCAGTACGACTCTGTTTTCAGTGAGCCATTAAATGCACTAAAGATTGATAACCCAAATGAATTTTTCATGGATATGATACCAACATCAAATCACATATCAGACGTCGCCCTATCCCCACTAGATTTTGAAGAAGCCATAAACAGTATGCCTATGCACTCTGCACCAGGCCCGGATTCTTGGAACTCCATATTCATCAAGAACTGTAAAAAACCACTATCGCAGGCCCTTCACATTCTGTGGAGACAAAGCCTAGATACTGGCGTTATCCCTGACATACTAAAAACAGCAGAGATAGCACCACTCCATAAAGGAGGAAATAAGGCAGAGGCAAAAAATTACAGACCGATAGCACTAACATCGCACATCATAAAAATTTTTGAGAGAGTGCTAAGAAGTAAGATCACAAAATACATGGAATCACAGCATCTCCATAACCCCGGACAACATGGTTTCAGAACAGGGCGCTCTTGCCTGTCGCAGTTGCTGGACCACTATGATATGGCATTATGGAAGACAAACAAAACGCTGATGTAATTTACACAGATTTCGCAAAAGCTTTTGATAAATGTGACCATGGTGTTATTGCACATAAAATGCGTTCAAAAGGAATTACCGGGAAAATAGGCAGATGGATCTACAATTTCCTGACTGACAGAACCCAATGTGTAATAGTCAACAAAATAAAATCCAGCCCATCAACCGTGAAGAGCTCAGTCCCCCAGGGTACTGTGCTTGCTCCAGTACTTTTTCTCATCTTCATATCGGACATAGACCAGAACACAACCTATAGTACTGTATCATCCTTTGCAGATGACACTAGGATTTTCATGAGAGTTGGCAACATAGAGGACACGGCAAACCTCCAATCAGATGTTGATCAGGTCTTTCTATGGGCTACAGAAAATAATATGGTATTCAACGAGGATAAGTTTCAGCTCATGCGCTACGGAAAAATTGAAAATATAAAAACAGAAACCACGTACAAAACGCAGGCAAATCATAACATAGAACGAAAAGGCAATGTAAAGGATCTGGGTGTACTCATGTCGGAAGACCTTACCTTTAAAGAACACAATAAAGTAGCCGTCACAACTGCAAGAAAAATGACAGGTTGGATAACAAGAACTTTTCACACTAGAGATGCTATACCGATGATGATACTTTTCAAAACGCTTGTGCTATCTAGAGTGGAGTACTGCTGCACAATGACAGCCCCTTTCAAAGCTGGAGAAATTGCTGACCTAGAGAGCGTGCAGAGATCCTTTACTGCTAGAATCCACTCAGTAAAAAATCTAAATTACTGGGACCGACTAAAGAGCCTAAATCTGTACTCCCTTGAGCGCCGGCGGGAGAGATACATAATAATTTACACGTGGAAAATAATTGAGGGGCTGGTCCCAAACCTGCACACAGAAATAACACCACATGAGACCAGAAGACATGGCAGGATGTGCAGAATACCCCCGTTGAAAAGCAGAGGTGCAACAGGTACTCTGAGAGAGAACTCTATCAACATCAGAGGCCCGAGACTGTTCAACACGCTTCCACTACACATAAGGGGCATAACTGGCAAACCCCTCACAGTGTTCAAGAGAGAACTGGATAAGCACCTCCAAAGGATACCTGATCAACCAGGCTGTGACTCATACGTCAGGCTGCGAGCAGCCGCGTCTAACAGCCTGGTTGATCAGTCCAGCAACCAGGAGGCCTGGTCGACGACCGGGCCGCGGGGACACTAAGCCCCGGAAGCACCTCAAGGTAGCCTCAAGGTAGGTAGCATACACACACACGATAATACAGAGAGCATATACAGCATACATACACACGATAATACAGAGAGCATATACAGCATACATACACACGATAATACAGAGAGCATATACAGCATACATAGACACGATAATACAGAGAGCATATACAGCATACATACACACGATAATACAGAGAGCATATACAGCATACATACACACGATAATACAGAGAGCATATGCAGCATACATACACACGATAATACAGAGAGCATATACAGCATACATAGACACGATAATACAGAGAGCATATACAGCATACATACACACGATAATACAGATAGCATATACAGCATACATAGACACGATAAAGTCCCTAAACTATTGGGATCGTCTGAAAGCTCTCCAAATGTACTCTCAGGAAAGGAGACGAGAGAGGTATCAAATAATATATACATGGGTAATACTGGATGGCCAGGTCCCAAATTTTCACAGTAAAATTCTGGAGTGAACGATATGGAATGAAAGGCAAAATAGAACCAGTGAAGAGCAGAGGTGCCATAGACACAATCAGAGAACACTGTATGAACATCAGAGGTCCGCTCTTGCCTAGCCATTTGGTGTGGACGGTAGAGCGACGGTCTCGCTTCATGCAGGTCGGCGTTCAATCCCCCGACCGTCCAAGTGGTTGGGCACCATTCCTTTCACCCGTCCCATCCCAAATCCTTATCCTGATCCCTTCCAAGTGCTATATAGTCATAATTTGGTGCTTTTCCCTGATAATTCCCCCATGGTGGTTCAACATCCTCCCATTGAGCATAAGAAATATTGCCGGAACAAAAGTGAACACCTGCAAGAGAAAGCAAGTCATGGAGTAGAGGAACTCGCAAAACCCTACCCAGGTACAATCCAGGTAGTACTTTATCTATTACTCGTACATCCGGCCACTCGTGGCACCGTTCACAGTATTGTCAGATTGGAGTATCCGGCCGCTCGCAGTACGCAAGATGAGCTTCTGTTTTGCGTCAATAGATGGCGGGAGTCGACGAGATCAGCTGAGGCTGTGATGCCTGACTGTTGCTGCTGCCTTTGTTTGTTGAGGATTAGTGCTCTCTCTCCCACCTTCCCCTGTACCCATTCCTCCTTCACTCTTCCCTCCCTTCTCTCTCTCTCTCTCTCTCTCTCTCTCTCTCTCTCTCTCTCTCTCTCTCTCTCTCTCTCTCTCTCTCTCTCTCTCTCTCTCTCTCTCTCTCTCTCTCTCTCTCTCTCTCTCTCTCTCTTTCTCTCTTTCTCTCTCTCTTCTCTCTCTTTCTCTCTCTCTCTCTCTCTCTCTCTCTCTCTCTCTCTCTCTCTCTCTCTCTCTCTCTCTCTCTCTCTCTCTCTCTCTCTCTCTCTCTCTCTCTCTCTCTCTCTTCTCTCTTTCTCTCTTCTCTCTCTCTCTCTCTCTCTCTCTCTTTCTCTCTCTCTCTCTCTCTCTCTCTCTCTCTCTCTCTCTCTCTCTCTCTCTCTCTCTCTCTCTCTCTCTCTCTCTCTCTCCTCTCTTCGTGTTCCCTCTATTCACTCGAGTGTAGTGTAAGCTACATGAAACATGTCAACATATAGCTTATACATTGTACAAATCCACAAGGGCCGTGACGAGGATTCAAGCCTACGTCCGAGATCATCCCAGACGCTGCCTTAATCGACTGAGCTACGACATGGTCAAAAGAGTTGAAACCAGAGTTTGTTCATTGATGCATCACGCTATTATGATTTTAGTGTGCAGTGTCTTATACATTGTATTCATTTTTTCACTCATATATGATTATTCATTGTAAATTGAAACGATATCGCTACAATGACGATTTAAAAAATCATCCTTTTGGGAACTCCTAATATCAGATGTTTTAACATCAAAACTCCCAATGCACTAACAACAGAAAAGTGATATCATATTGATATCAAGCTGAGATAAGGCAATGTAATATTGAAATCAGGAGCAGCTTAAATACACAATATGAAATCAAGTTGAGGAAAAAACACTCTGATTCTTGCATAATTAAATCACAGTAATGTGATGCGTCTATGATAATGTGTGGAGGCAATGGGGTGGGATTGAACTCTCGACTCTGAAACTTGTTGTTGTAACCCTATAAATAAATGGAGTTTTTTTATTTTTAATTGTAGCATTTTTGGGTCATGTTATGCAGCAGAGTACTCATTATTTTCGTCCTCGTCATCACCGTCGTCAGGGATTGTCACCTCACAACTCTCACATTCACGTTCAGTATCTGAACAAGTGCTGTGAGCTGTGGTGTGAAGCCCAGTGCTTCAGTGATTATAATATTTGTCAGATTATAATATTATAATTCAGTGATTATAATATTTGTTTGTTTTTAAACAGTCTCAAATGTCGAGGATGTGGTACTGGAGCTGGTGCTGGAGGCTGTGTCGTCATTACTCTCACCCCTTTCTCCACCCTCTCCCCCCTCTTCTCCACCCTCCCCCCTTTTACACCCTCCTCCCCCCCTGTCCCCATTCTTCCCTCTTCTTCCCCCTCCCTCTCCCCTACAATATGTAAAACACTATAAAACACTTCACATACTCAAGTCCTCAACACAACCCATAAAGTATAAGGGGGGAACCAAATGATCAAAGTTTTGGGAGGTTTAAAGGGTAGGTATTATGGTTATTTACTGCTTAAACTTTAAACTTTTCCGATACTACAAAAATAGTCAAATCATGTAGTATTGGGAAATGTTCGGTGGGGGGGGGGGGGGGTCACGTGGCACAGTGTCACCTGCCACTGTTTTCTTTAACACCAATCCCGGCCCGCCTTTGTTGGGTACGTACCTAACAGCAATTACTGGGAAAAATTGGGTGAGGCTAGCCCCAAGCATCAGGCCTCCATCCTTGAACAGACAGACATGTCCAACTAAGACGTTTTCATTTCTATATTATCTCTAAATTTCTATATTTAGGTATACTAGACCCGGCTCTACCCGGGTGTCCTGCTCTCTCTTTGTCTCTCTCTCTCTCTCTCTCTCTCTCTCTCTCTCTCTCTCTCTCTCTCTCTCTCTCTCTCTCTCTCTCTCTCTCTCTCTCTCTCTCTCTCTCTCTCTCTCTCTCTCTCTCTCTCTCTCTCTCTCTCTCTCTCTCCTCTTTCCCCTCTCTTTTATACCTCTTTCCCTCTTCATCTTCCCTCCCCCCTCCCCCCCTCTCATCTAATGACCAGGTATGTGTGTGTGTGTCGCAACACACTGTCCCGTTTTCTGTTGGTGGGTCCTCTGGTAGGTTAGGATAAGGGCACATTAGTACGGCCGTTTCTGGACGTTTGGGCGACCTTGGGAGGACGGGCAGGATGGGGACAGCGTGACAGCACGGGGCGCACGAGACAGTACAAGCTTTCAGGTAGGTGGGAGTACATGGCCAGAGAATGTACTCACCTAGTACTCACCTTGATATGCTTGCGGGAGGTTGAGCTCTGGCTCTTTGGTCCCGCCTCTCAACTGTCAATCAAATGGTGTACAGCTTTCCCATTATAATGTACATTATAAGGCAAAGTACCCGGATGGTCGTGATACAGCATGGCTGGTCAGAGTACAGTGAGGGTTTTAGAAAGTACACAATAGGAAAAGTAAGGACATAGGTAAAATAGAAGCCAGATTACAGTGCCAGGGGCTGTATGTATAGAGATATAACAGATATATGGAGGTATAACAGTATGTTGGAGAGAGTATAAGGAATGTCAAGAGTACAAGACCGCTGATAGTACAATTCAGGGGGGGGGGGAGTACAAAACAGGTGAGAGTACCAGGGGGGGGGAGTTCAAAACAGGTGAGAGTACCAGGGGGGGGAGTACAAAACAGGTGAGAGTACCAGGGGGGGGGGAAGAAAGAGTAGCTGGTATAATTTCCAATGACTTTAGTGGCCGTCTCGTGAGGTGCTGCCATCTAGTGGGAGCACGCGGCGATGGTCTCCCCTCTCCGGAGTCCACTCCCCCCCCCCTCCTCCCTCCCTCCCCCCCCCCAGCCGTGAGTAAACAGTGTCGACACTGACACAGGCGTGATACAGTGTTGTATACAGGCGATACAAAGGTGATACAGGCGCCTCCAAAAATGTTTCAAAACGAGCGGTCATCCCTATTATCACTAACTCCACTAAATTGATCACAAGAATTATAAACTCATAAAGAACTAAGGGGGAAAAAAACAGCCATGTTTTCTGTACCTCTTTAAGAATACAGAAGAAAAAATATATGTCCGAAACGCTATGAGTACTAGTGGCTTTAGGGATTATATGTACTATCTCTTATCTCTAAATCCAACATTATGTATGTAACTCAATGTTACATTTACCTGAATACAAAATCTAATCTAATCTACCAGACCGTTCTCACGATTCACGAAAAGCTTTAACTGAATTGAAGTGGCTGAGCCCGACCCAGGCGCCAGATTCACGAAGCAGTTACGCAAGTACTTACGAATCTGGTGCCACATTCACGAAGCAGTTACGCAAGTACTTACGAACCTGGTGCCACATTCACGAAGCAGTTACGCAAGTACTTACGAACTTGGTGCCACATTCACGAAGCAGTTACGCCAGTACTTACGAACTTGGTGCCACATTCACGAAGCAGTTACGCAAGTACTTACGAACCTGGTGCCACATTCACGAAGCAGTTACGCCAGTACTTACGAACTTGGTGCCACATTCACGAAGCAGTTACGCCAGTACTTACGAACGTGTACAGCTTTCCTCAATCTTTGACGGCTTTGGTTATATTTATTAAACAGTTTACAAGCATGAAAACTTGCCAATCAACTGTTGTTATTGTTATAAACAGCCTCCTGATGCTTCGGAGCTCATTAACTGTTTAATAATTATAAACAAAGCCGCCAAAGATTGAGAAACGATGTACAGGTTCGTAAGTACTGGCGTAACTGCTTCGTGAATCTGGCCCCAGGAAACCCAACGCCACAACGGACAGAAGTTCCACCTCTTCCAGTGGGAGAGGTGGAACTGGAAGGGGGGCAAGACGACACATGCAGTGATGGAAGTTGTTGCTCAGAAGTGTGCCTATGTTACGGAGCCTGTACATCCCACTCAAAAAGGAGGCGGTGTGAGAAAGGCTTAAGATAATCTCCCTGGTTTGATAGGCAATGCAGACAGGACAGGTCTGTCCTCTGTCCATACAACAATGTATGGACAGAGGACAGAATGGACAGAACAATAGAGGAAAATAGAGACGCGCTAAAAGAGAGCCGGAAAATGTGAGTAAGGAAGGAAGGGGAGAGACAACTTGAAAATAAAATAGCTGCCAAAGCTAAGGATCAAACGAAACTGTTCTATAGCCATACAAGGAGAAAAACAATAGTAGGATCCTGACTCCTGGCACCACTATTGTTCTTAAGAAACGTAGTGGTGTTCGTACAGTATTTTGTCGTACAGTAACCGGCAGGGAGGTAGACAGGGCACTGTACCATGCATCCATGGAACTGGATGCCAGATCCACTTGCATACCAGCATTACAGATACAATTACACACCGAAAGGGAACTACAACTACGACAGACAACTGCCCTACAACAATCAGCACTGGTCAGAACAAACTCATTATGTCCACGCATAACAGGCTTGCCGAAAAAGTCTCCTAGTCAAACTGTCATTAATAGAGTAACCTCATTCATCTTTGCCAACATACAAGGACTGAAAACAAGAACAAACAACAAAGTACAGTTCATAAATGGCCTCCTCACGGAGTCAAATGCAGTATTTGGAGCTTTCACAGAAACCCATGCAGGGGAATTGTTGGACAGTGAGATCTGGATTCCAGGATATAACCTATACAGGTGTGATAGGAAAATTAGGTCACATGGAGGAGTGGGTCTGTATATTAGGGAAGACCTTGTATGCTCGGAGCTCCTTAACGGTACAAATGAGGTGGTAGAGGTACTGGGATTAAAAATAGAGAGAATAAATTTAGTGATTATTCTAATATACAAACCGCCAGATGCAACGGCTGAGGAATTCACAGAACAGATAAACAAAATAGAGAATAGCCTTGATAATTTGGAGAACCCGATACCTGATATTATCTTCCTAGGTGACTTCAACTTGCCTAGTCTCAGGTGGAAAATAGCAAACAATAATATTATACCAGGAAATCTATCAGGACCTAACCAACCACAGATTAGAGCACTACTTAGATTCTGTGATAATTTTCACTCAACTACCAGATATCGGAGCCAACGAGAAATGAAAATATTCTAGATCTGGTCTTTACGAACAATGAAGACATTATCAGAGACATTACGATATCAGATACCACATACTCAGATCATAAGCTCATTGAAGTGCAAACGACCATCAATACTCAGAATAGACCTAAAACGTTGATAAAGCGAGAGGGGCTATTCAGTAAATTCAATTTTAATAATAAAAGTATAGACCGGGAGATAATAAACAGGGAACTTACAAACATTCCATGGGGAACTGTTCTAAGTAATACAAGTCCTACAGAAGGAATAGAAAAACTGACTTCGGAAGCGTATCAAGTCTGTCTGAAACATGTTCCTTTGAGGAAAGCCAGAAAGAGATCCAACGTAGAAAGAGAACGCAGACGACACTATAAACGAAAGAAAAAAATAACGGAAATACTTATGCAGACACGAATTTCCCGTCAAAGAAGGAATAATTTAAATAGGGAGATTGAAGAAATCGAGCGGAAATTGAAACACTGAAGAAAGGCAGTTAGAACAGAAAGTAATTCAGGAAATAAAGAAAAATCGAAAATACTTCTTCACATATGCGAAGTCAAAAGCAAAAACCACTGCCAGTATTGGACCTATTCGTACAAGTGAAGGTTCATACACGGAGGATGACAAAGAAATTAGTGAAATCCTAAAAAATCAGTATGAGGACATGTTTAGCACTCCAATAAACAACATGAAGGTGGAAGATCCAGACAATTTCTTTATGCGGGATATTCAAACCCCTGTAAATATAACTGATATCAACACGAGCGCACTAAATTTTGAAAGAGAAATTGAAAACATGCCCATGCACTCGGCCCCAGGTCCAGATTCATACAATTCAATATTTATAAAGAAATGCAAAGTGCCGGTAGCACAGGCACTCAGTATAGTGTGGAGGAAGAGCTTGGACACGGGGGAGATACCAGATGCACTTAAAGTAGCAGACATTGCCCCTCTACACAAGGGAGGGAGCAAAGCACTGGCAAAGAATTATAGACCAGTTGCACTAACATCGCACATCATAAAAGTATTTGAGAGAGTGATTAGGAGTCAGGTCACCAATTTCATGGAGACCAATGACCTTCACAACCCAGGCCAACATGGATTTCGAGCGGGAAGATCGTGCCTCTCACAGCTACTTGATCACTACGACAAAGTCACTGAGGCATTAGAAGAAAAACAGAATGCTGATGTGATATACACGACTTCGCAAAGGCTTTCGCGTGATAGCACACAAAATGAAGTCAATGGGAATAACCGGTAAAGTAGGACGCTGGATACTCAGTTTTCTGTCAAACAGGACTCAGCGAGTAACGGTCACCCATATAAAATCTAGTCCAAGTGTAGTTAAAAGCTCTGTACCTCAGGGTACAGTCCTTGCACCGCTGCTTTTCCTTATTCTCATATCAGATATAGACAAAAATACAAGTCACAGCTTCGTATCATTCTTTGCAGATGACACAAAAATCAGTATGAAAATTACCTCGGCTGAAGACATTGAAAAACTTCAAGCTGATATTAATAAAGTTTTCGACTGGGCATCAGAAAATAACATGATGTTTAACAGTGATAAATTCCAGGTACTCAGGTACGGTAAAAATGAGGACCTTAAATATAATACAGGGTACAAAACACAAACAAATGTGCCCATAGTAGGAAAACAGCATGTAAAGGATTTGGGAATAATGATGTCTGACGACCTAACGTTTAGGGAGCATAACCAAGCAAATATTGCGTCAGCCCGAAAAATGATAGGATGGATTACGAGAACTTTCAAATCCAGGGATCCCATTACAATGCTTGTACTCTTCAAGTCACTTGTGTTGTCCCGTCTTGAGTACTGCTCAGTACTCACTTCCCCCTTCAGAGCAGGAGAGATTGCTGAAATAGAGGGAATACAGAGAAGATATACGGCACGCATAGACGAGATAAAGCACCTAAATTATTGGGATCGTCTCAAAGCCCTCCAAATGTACTCACTAGAAAGAAGACAAGAGAGATATCAAATAATATACACCTGGAAGATACTGGAGGGCCAAGTACCAATTCTACACAGTAAAATAACAACGTACTGGAGTGAACGATATGGAAGAAAATGCAGAATAGAACCAGTGAAGAGCAGAGGTGCCATAGGCACAATCAGAGAACACTGTACAAACATCAGAGGTCCGCGGCTGTTCAACACCCTCCCAGCAAGCATAAGAAATATTGCCGGAACAACCGTGGACATTTTCAAGAGGAAACTAGATTTATTCCTCCAAGGAGTGCCGGACCAACCGGGTTGTGGTGGGTATGTGGGCCTGCGGGCCGCTCCAAGCAACAGCCCAGTGGACCAAACTCTCACAAGTCAAGCCTGGCCTCGGGCCGGGCTTGGGGAGTAGAAGAACTCCCAGAACCCCATCAACCAGGTATCAACCAGGCAGCAGGCAGGGAGGCAGACAGGGCAGCAGGCAGGGAGGCAGTCAGGGCAGCAAGCAGGGAGGCAGACAGGTCAGCAGGCAGGGAGGGGGACAGGGCAGCAGACAGGGCAGGAAGCAGGTAACAGACACAGGAGACGGACAAGCAGACAGGGGATCGAGTCAGTTACATTATTATTCAGTTATCCAGAGAGCCAATCACGAGGCCTGACTGACGAGCCAGTTAGCCTGGTAGGTGGTGATTGATGTAGTTACTATTTCTGTCTGCAGGACCGAGCTCTTAGCTCTTGGACCCCGCCTTTCTAACCGTCGGTTGTCTAATGTGCTGACTCCCGTTCTGTTTTCCTCTTTATCATATCTACTATATACATTTCTCTCTAAAACAAACAAACACACACACACACACACACACGCACACACACACACACACACACACACACACACACACACACACACACACACACACACACACACACACACACACACACACACACACACACTAAGGGAGCCGGCGGCCGAGCGGACAGCACGCTGGACATGTGAGCCTGTGGTCCCGTGTTTGATCCCGGGCGCCGGCGAGAAACGATGGGTAGAGTTTCTTTCACCCTATGCCCCTGTTACCTAGCAGTAAACAGGTACCTGGGAGTTAGTCAGCTGTCACGGGCTGCTTCCTGGGGTGTGTGTGTGGTGTGGAGAGAAAAAAAGTAGTTAGTAAACAGTTGATTGACAGTTGAGAGGCGGGCCGAAAGAGCAAAGCTCAACCCCTGCAAAAATAACTAGGTGAATACAACTAGGTGAATACACACACACACACACAGAGGAGGCAGCCTGTAGCACTAGCTGTCTTACTCCCAGGTACATATTTATTGCTAGGTGAACAGGAGCAACAGGTGAAATAAACTCGCCCCATTTGTTTCTGCCTCTGGCGGGAATCGAACCCCCTGCAGCCAGCTGTTACCCTTACAGGACGGTTTCCTCAGCAGACTGCCCTGCCCTGCCCTGCCCAGCCTTGCCCTGCCCTGCCCTGTCCTGCCCAGCCCAGCCCAGCCCTGCCCTGCCCAGCCCTGCCCAGCCTTGCCCAGCCTTGCCTTGCCCTGTCCTGCCAGCCCAGCCCAGCCCAGCCCTGCCCTGCCCTGCCCTGCCCTGCCCCCTGCCCTGCCCTGCCCTGCCCCTGCCCTGCCCAGTCCTGCCCAGCCCTGCCCTGCCCTGCCCTGCCCACCCTGCCTGCCCTGCCCTGCCCTGCCCTGCCCCCTACCCTGTCCTGCCCAGCCCAGCCCAGCCCTGCCCTGCCCTGTCCTGTCCTGCCCTGCCCTGCCCTACCCTGTCCTGCCCAGCCCAGCCCTGCCCTGTCCTGTCCTGCCCTGCCCTGCCCTTCCCTGCCCAGCCCAGCCCAGCCCTGCCCTGCCCTGCCCTGCCCTGCCCTGCCCTACCCTGTCCTGCCCAGCCCAGCCCTGCCCTGTCCTGTCCTGCCCAGCCCTGCCCTGCCCAGCCCAGCCCAGCCCTGCCCTGCCCAGCCCAGCCTTGCCCAGCCTTGCAGCCCCCAGCCCTGCCCTGCCCTGCCCTGCCCTGCCCTGCCCAGCCCTGCCCTAGCCCTGCCCTGTGCCCTGCCCAGCCCAGCCCAGCCCAGCCCAGCCCAGCCCAGCCCAGCCCTGCCCAGCCCTGCCCTGCCCTGCCCAGCCTTGCCCTGCCCCCTGCCCTGCCCTGCCCAGCCCTGCCCTGCCCTGCCCAGCCCTGCCCTGCCCAGCCCTGCCCTGCCCTGCCCTGCCCTGCCCTGCCCTGCCCTGCCCTGCCCTGCCCTGCCCTGCCCTGCCCTGCCCTGCCCTGCCCAGCCCTGCCCTGCCCTGCCCTGCCCTGCCCAGCCCTGCCCTGCCCAGCCCTGCCCTGCCCTGCTCAGCCCTGCCCTGCCTTCCTGGCGCTCAGTCAAGCAGTTGGTCAATCAGTCAAGAGGGTGATCTTAAGGGATGCTGGAGCAAGTTAAGGTAGTACTCGCCCACAGTACACCCCGGGGGGCCGCGGGTGTGGGCGGGGCGCCACTGTAGGGGGCGTCTCACCCCCTGTGGTGGGGATCAATTACCTGGCGGTGGGGGGCGACCACCCACCTTAATCTGAGACCCTCAACGCCCGATGACATCATGGTCTTCAGCCCCTGCCCCCCCCACACCCCTCTTGCCCCCCACATCTGTCTCCACCCCACTCGCCCCCTACACCTGCAGGCACCCCTCCCTGATGTCACTCCCACACCTGCCGTTGTAGGGTGACCCCTGTGGTCGTGTGTGTGTGTAATATGTTAGTAGATGTGATAGAGAAAATAGGTGGCGAGTTCTGTACATTACACAACCGACCGCTGGGAAGGCGGGGCCCAAGAGCTAACAGCTCGACCTTACTACACAAATAGTTGAATACACACACACACGCCCGCACGCGCGCGAACACACTTACACTAGATTCCATAAACATGAACACATATACAGCCTCCACCATGATGTGGTGGAGGCTGACTCCATACACAATTTCAAGTGTAGATATGATAGAGCCCAGTAGGCTCGGGAACCTGTACACCTGTTGATTGACAGTTGAGAGGCGGGACCAAAGAGTCGAAGCTCAACCGCCAAAAACACAAGTAGAATGCACGCGCGCAAACACAAGAATCCTGATGCGGGTGGCTGACGTATGGAATGGTGCAGAGAGAGAGAGAGTGAGTGAGTGAGTGAGTGAGTGAGTGAGTGAGTGAGTGAGTGAGTGAGTGAGTGAGTATATATCCAAACAGATAACAGTAGCCGACCAAGTCTTGCAAGACTCATCGATACGCTTGATGCTAATCTTAACCTGGTTGATGGGGTTCTGAGAGTTTGGTCCACCAGGCTGTTGCTTGGAGCGGCCCGCAGGTCCACATACCCACCACAGCCCGGTTGATCCGGCACTCCTTGGAGGAAACTACCTAGTTTCCTCTTGAAGATGTCCACGGTTGTTCCGGCAACATTTCTTATGCTCGCTGGGCAACCCGTCCTCTTAAAAATAACGTCACTTTTGGCTGGTATGCGCGGCTATGACCAAATTTGGTCGTAATTTGAAATGAAATCGACTCACAAAAGTGACGTACTGTTCCGTTTTCTGTTTGAGTTGTCCGGCTTACTCGGGAAGCTTAGAAAATGATTCTTTCCAATAACGTTTTTCATACCGTTTTGAAACTTTATGAGAATTTCCTGGCCACTTAACCTATCAGAGGACCCTTAACTTACTGTTGTTGAAAAAAAAAAATCACAAATTTATTTTCATTTTTTTTATTTTCAAATTACGTCCATATTCGGCCATACGGGCAAACGGCCAAAAGCAACGTTCTTTTTAAGAGGACAGGTTGCGCTGGGAGGGTGTTGAACAACCGTGGACCTCTGATGTTTATACAGTGTTCTCTGATTGTGCCTATGGCACCTCTGCTCTTCACTGGTTCTATTCTGCATTTTCTTCCATATCGTTCACTCCAGTATGTTGTTATTTTACTCTGTAGATTTGGGACCTGGCCCTCCAGTATTTTCCACGTGTATATGGTATCTCTCTCGTCTCCTTTCTAGTGAGAGACTAAAAAGGAGTCTGATTACATTTACTGATTACCATCTGATTACAACCTTCAGGCAAGGCCTGAAGGACCCTCCGTGCTGAGCAAGATTGATGCACAACTTACATTTTCCTTGGCTTAGAGAGTAAGAGATGGTAGGTGATGCTGTTACCTTAACGGGAGACGTACACACACACACCCAAGCAACCCACCTAACATATAAACCAGGTCGACGCATTTAAACCGGCGCTTTGAATTTTGAACTGATATGTCGTTTTTTAACGGATATTAAATTTTAACGGATTTTAACCGATATTTTTTTATCGGATTTTTTTTTAACTATTCCGTACAAAGAAAAAGGTAGGTGTTAGGTGAGAGAAGGCTTGTACGGTCCCGTGTATACAACATATGTGAGACCAGTGCTTGAGTACGCAGTGCCAGCACGGAGCCCCATCTTGATTAAGCAGACAAGGGGAAATACAGAAGTGTATTCTACGATAAACTCAAGTGACTGCCCCAGTGGGAGGGGGACGCAACACTGCCCCAGTGGGAGGGGGACGCAACACTGCCCCAGTGGGAGGGGGACGCAACACTGCCCCAGTGGGAGGGGGACGCAACACTGTCCCAGTGGGAGGGGGACGCAACACTGCCCCAGTGGGAGGGGGACGCAACACTGCCCCAGTGGGAGGGGGACGCAAAACTGCCCCAGTGGGAGGGGGACGCAACACTGCCCCAGTGGGAGGGGGACGCAACACTGCCCCAGTGGGCGGGGGACGCAACACTGCCCCAGTGGGAGGGGGACGCAACACTGCCCCAGTGGGAGGGGGACGCAACACTGCCCCAGTGGGAGGGGGACCCAACACTGCCCCAGTGGGAGGGGGACGCAACACTGCCCCAGTGGGAGGGGGACGCAACACTGCCCCAGTGGGAGGGGGACGCAACACTGCCCCAGTGGGAGGGGGACGCAACACTGTCCCAGTGGGAGGGGGACGCAACACTGCCCCAGCGCAACACTGCCCCAGTGGGAGGGGGACGCAACACTGCCCCAGTGGGGGGAGGGACCCTGCCCCAGTGGGAGGGGGACGCAACACTGCCCCAGTGGGGGGAGGGACGCAATACTGCCCCAGTGGGAGGGGGACGCAACACTGCCCCAGTGGGAGGGGGACGCAACACTGCCCCAGTGGGAGGGGGACCCAACACTGCCCTAGTGGGAGGGGGACGCAACACAGCCCCAGTGGGAGGGGGACGCAACACTGCCCCAGTGGGAGGGGGACCCAACACTGCCCCAGTGGGAGGGGGACGCAACACTGCCCAAGTGGGAGAGGGACCCAACACTGCCCCAGTGGGAGGGGGGACCCAACACTGCCCCAGTGGGAGGGGGACGCAACACTGCCCCAGTGGGAGGGGGACGCAACACTGCCCCAGTGGGAGGGGGACCCAACACTGCCCCAGTGGGAGGGGGACCCAACACTGCCCCAGTGGGAGGGGGACGCAACACTGCCCCAGTGGGAGGGGGGGGAATGTGATCCCCTGCGAGGTGTATAAATATTTGCTCCCCCCCGTGGCGCCCCTCGGGGTCGCGAGTCATCACAGTGCTACGCCACTCTGCGTCACAGGGGCCATTGTTCTCTGACTGGTAGACGGCCTCTCGACCGTGTGGCATCGCCGGGAGAGTGCCCCTGTGTCTCCTGGTGCGGCCAATTGTACACATGATGTGTGGCGGGTGTTTTATTCTGGTGGCCTTACCTGGTGGCCTTACCTGGTGGCCTTACCTGGTGGTCTGGTGGCCTTACCTGGTGGCCTTACCTGGTGGCCTTACCTGGTGGCCTTACCTGGTGGCCTTACCTGGTGGCCTTACCTGGTGGTTACCTGGTGGCCTTACCTGGTGGCCTTACCTGGTGGCCTTACCTGGTGGTCTTGGTCTTACCTGGTGGCCTTACCTGATGGTCTCACCTGGTGGTCTTACCTGATGGTCCTTACCTGGTGGTCTTACCTGGTGGTCTTACCTGGTGGCCTTACCTGGTGGCCTTACCTGGTGGCCTTACCTGGTGGTCTTACCTGGGTCTTACCTGGTGGCCTTACCTGGTGGCCTTACCTGGTGGTCTTACCTGGTGGCCTTACCTGGTGGTCTTACCTGGTGGCCTTACCTGGTGGCCTTACCTGGTGGCCTTACCTGGTGGCCTTACCTGGTGGCCTTACCTGGTGGTCTCACCTGGTCTTACCTGGTGGCCTTACCTGGTGGTCTTACCTGGTGGCCTTACCTGGTGGCCTTACCTGGTGGTCTTACCTGGTCTTACCTGGTGGCCTTACCTGGTGGTCTTACCTGGTGGCCTTACCTGGTGGCCTTACCTGGTGGCCTTACCTGGTGGCCTCACCTGGTGGCCTTACCTGGTGGCCTTACCTGGTGGCCTTACCTGGTGGCCTTACCTGGTGGCCTTACCTGGTGGCCTTACCTGTTGGTCTTACCTGTTGGTCTTACCTGTTGGTCTTACCTGGTGGCCTTACCTGGTGGTCTTACCTGGTGGCCTTACCTGGTGGCCTTACCTGGTGGCCTTACCTGGTGGCCTTACCTGGTGGCCTTACCTGGTGGCCTTACCTGGTGGCCTTACCTGGTGGTCTTACCTGGTGGTCTTACCTGGTGGTCTTACCTGGTGGTCTTACCTGGTGGTCTTACCTGGTGGCCTTACCTGGTGGTCTTACCTGGTGGCCTTACCTGGTGGCCTTACCTGGTGGTCTTACCTGGTGGCCTTACCTGGTGGCCTTACCTGGTGGTCTTACCTGGTGGCCTTACCTGGTGGCCTTACCTGGTGGTCTTACCTGGTGGTCTTACCTGGTGGTCTTACCTGGTGGCCTTACCTGGTGGCCTTACCTGGTGGTCTTACCTGGTGGCCTTACCTGGTGGCCTTACCTGGTGGCCTTACCTGGTGGTCTTACCTGGTGGCCTTACCTGGTGGCCCTGGTGGCCTCACCTGGTGGCCTTACCTGGTGGCCTCACCTGGTGGCCTTACCTGGTGGCCTTACCTGGTGGCCTCACCTGGTGGCCTCACCTGGTGGCCTTACCTGGTGGCCTTACCTGGTGGCCTTACCTGGTGGCCTTACCTGGTGGCCTTACCTGGTGGCCTTACCTGGTGGCCTTACCTGGTGGTCTTACCTGGTGGCCTTACCTGGTGGCCTTACCTGGTGGCCTTACCTGGTGGCCTTACCTGGTGGCCTTACCTGGTGGTCTTACCTGGTGGTCTTACCTGGTGGCCTTACCTGGTGGCCTTACCTGGTGGCCTTACCTGGTGGCCTTACCTGGTGGCCTTACCTGGTGGCCTTACCTGGTGGTCTCACCTGGTCTTACCTGGTGGCCTTACCTGGTGGTCTCACCTGGTCTTACCTGGTGGCCTTACCTGGTGGTCTTACCTGGTGGCCTTACCTGGTGGCCTTACCTGGTGGTCTCTGGTGGTCTTACCTGGTGGTGGCCTTACCTGGTGGCCTTACCTGGTGGCCTTACCTGGTGGTCTTACCTGGTGGTCTTACCTGGTGGCCTTGGTGGTCTTACCTGGTGGCCTTACCTGGTGGCCTTACCTGGTGGCCTTACCTGGTGGCCTCACCTGGTGGCCTTACCTGGTGGCCTCACCTGGTGGTCTTACCTGGTGGCCTTACCTGGTGGTCTTACCTGGTGGTCCTTACCTGGTGGTCTTACCTGGTGGTACCTGGTGGGTGGCCTTACCTGGTGGCCTTACCTGGTGGCCTTACCTGGTGGCCTTACCTGGTGGTCTTACCTGGTGGCCTTACCTGGTGGTCTTACCTGGTGGTCTTACCTGGTGGCCTTACCTGGTGGCCTTACCTGGTGGTCTTACCTGGTGGCCTTACCTGGTGGCCTTACCTGGTGGTCTTACCTGGTGGTCTTACCTGGTGGCCTTACCTGGTGGTCTTACCTGGTGGTCTCGCCTGGTGGCTTACCTGGTGGCCTTACCTGGTGGCCTTACCTGGTGGTCTCGCCTGGTGGCTTACCTGGTGGCCTTACCTGGTGGTCTTACCTGGTGGTCTCTTACCTGGTGGCCTTACCTGGTGGCCTTACCTGGTGGCCTCACCTGGTGGCCTTACCTGGTGGCCTTACCTGGTGGTCTCTGGTACCTGGTGGCCTTACTTACCTGGTGGCCTTACCTGGTGGCCTTACCTGGTGGTCTTACCTGGTGGCCTTACCTGGTGGTCTTGGTCTTACCTGGTGGCCTTACCTGGTGGTGGTCCTGGTGGCCTTACCTGGTGGCCTTACCTGGTGGTCTTACCTGGTGGCCTTACCTGGTGGCTGGTGGCTTACCTGGTGGCTTACCTGGTGGCACCTGGTGGCCTTACCTGGTGGCCTCACCTGGTGGCTTACCTGGTGGCCTTACCTGGTGGTTACCTGGTGGTCTTACCTGGTGGCCTTACCTGGTGGCCTTATCTGGTGGCCTTACCTGGTGGCCTCTTACCTGGTGGCTTACTGGTGGTCTCACCTGGTGGCCTTACCTGGTGGCCTTACCTGGTGGTCTTACCTGGTGGTCTTACCTGGTGGTCTTACCTGGTGGTCTTACCTGGTGGCCTGGTGGTCTTACCTGGTGGCCTTACCTGGTGGTGGCCTTACCTGGTGGCCTTACCTGGTGGCCTTACTTACCTGGTGGCCTTACCTGGTGGCCTTACCTGGTGGCCTTACCTGGTGGCCTTACCTGGTGGCCTTACCTGGTGGCCTTACCTGGTGGTCTTACCTGGTGGTCTTACCTGGTGGCCTTACCTGGTGGTCTTACCTGGTGGCTTACTGGTGGTCTTACCTGGTGGCCTTACCTGGTGGCCTTACCTGGTGGCCTGGTGGTCTCACCTACCTGGTGGCCTCACCTGGTGGCCTTACCTGGTGGCCTTACCTGGTGGCCTTACTTGGCCTTACCTGGTGGCCTTACCTGGTGGTCTTACCTGGTGGCCTTACCTGGTGGTCTTACCTGGTGGTCTTACCTGGTGGTCTTACCTGGTGGCCTTACCTGGTGGTCTTACCTGGTGGCCTTACCTGGTGGCCTTACCTGGTGGTCTCACCTGGTGGTGGCCTCACCTGGTGGTCTTACCTGGTGGTCTTACCTGGTGGCCTTACCTGGTGGTCTTACCTGGTGGTCTTACCTGGTGGTCTTACCTGGTGGTCTTACCTGGTGGCCTCACCTGGTGGTCTCACCTGGTGGCTTACCTGGTGGCCTTACCTGGTGGCCTTACCTGGTGGCCTTACCTGGTGGCCTCACCTGGTGGCCTTACCTGGTGGCCTTACCTGGTGGCCTTACCTGGTGGCCTTACCTGGTGGTCTTACCTGGTGGTCTTACCTGGTGGTCTTACCTGGTGGCCTTACCTGGTGGCCTTACCTGGTGGCCTTACCTGGTGGCCTCACCTGGTGGCCTTACCTGGTGGCCTTACCTGGTGGTCTTACCTGGTGGTCTTACCTGGTGGCCTTACCTGGTGGCCTTACCTGGTGGTCTTACCTGGTGGCCTTACCTGGTGGCCTTACCTGGTGGTCTCACCTGGTCTTACCTGGTGGCCTCACCTGGTGGTCTTACCTGGTGGTCTTTCCTGGTGGTCTTACCTGGTGGCCTCACCTGGTGGCCTCACCTGGTGGTCTTACCTGGTGGTCTTACCTGGTGGCCTTACCTGGTGGTCTCACCTGGTGGCCTTACCTGGTGGCCTTACCTGGTGGCCTTACCTGGTGGCCTCACCTGGTGGTCTTACCTGGTGGCCTTGGCCTTACCTGGTGGTCTTACCTGGTGGCCTCACCTGGTGGCCTCACCTGGTGGCCTTACCTGGTGGTCTTACCTGGTGGCCTTACCTGGTGGCCTCACCTGGTGGCCTCACCTGGTGGCCTCACCTGGTGGCCTTACCTGGTGGTCTTACCTGGTGGTCTTACCTGGTGGTCTTACCTGGTGGTCTTACCTGGTGGCCTTACCTGGTGGCCTTACCTGGTGGCCTTACCTGGTGGCCTTACCTGGTGGCCTCACCTGGTGGCCTCACCTGGTGGCCTTACCTGGTGGCCTCACCTGGTGGTCTTTCCTGGTGGCCTTACCTGGTGGCCTCACCTGGTGGTCTTACCTGGTGGTCTTACCTGGTGGTCTTACCTGGTGGCCTTACCTGGTGGTCTCACCTGGTGGCCTTACCTGGTGGCCTTACCTGGTGGCCTTACCTGGTGGTCTTACCTGGTGGCCTTACCTGGTGGCCTTACCTGGTGGCCTTACCTGGTGGCCTTACCTGGTGGCCTTACCTGGTGGTCTTACCTGGTGGCCTTACCTGGTGGCCTTACCTGGTGGCCTTACCTGGTGGTCTTACCTGGTGGCCTTACCTGGTGGCCTTACCTGGTGGCCTTACCTGGTGGCCTTACCTGGTGGCCTTACCGGGTGGCCTTACCTGGTGGCCTTACCTGGTGGCCTTACCGGGTGGCCTTACCTGGTGGGAGAGGGTATACTTCTCTCTCCTAGTCTCTCCCTTCTCCCTCTCGTGTCCGCTCCCTTACACCCTCACGATCTTTCCCATCCACTTGCTTATTTATTTCATTCACGTTCCTCATTTTTTTGGTCCCTTCTATCCCTCGCTCCTCCCCCCGCGTCCCCTGATTCTGGCTCCTATTTTAAACAGCGTCCATTCTAGACGCATGCCGGGTGTCCAAGAGCTGAAGCTCGATCCTGTAAGCCCAAATAGTTAAGTCCATCCATAAGAATGAGTATAAACATTAGAGGAGGTAATTAGGCACCGATGTAGTAAACATTTAAGGAGATAATCCCGGAAGGATGATTGGTAGATCTTAATTGATCTACTCCTCACTTCGCCTAGGTAATAGCAGCAGAACAACAGTAGCTAGAACAATGTTTATACCTGCGTGCTACGGGAAGAACAGAAGTGGATCTGTGTGGAAAAAGAACGTCGAGGAGCAGTTATCACTAAGTGTAGCACAGGCACTGTTGGCCAGCGGCACAAACTGAACAACGGGGATAGCAGAGGGTGGCAACGGCAACTGTCTGCAACAGCAGCACAACATCATCATCATCAGAAGCAACAACGGTAAGACCAGCACTTACGGCCGGAGGATCCACAACCCCAACGGCCACACCGGAACAGCACCAGTGTGAGCAGCAGCAGCAGACGCAGGCCGTAGCAGCAGACGCAGACGCAGGCCGTAGCAGCAGCAGCAGACGCAGGCCGTAGCAGCAGCAGCAGACGCAGGCCGTAGCAGCAGCAGCAGACGCAGGCCGTAGCAGCAGCAGCAGACGCAGGCCGTAGCAGCAGCAGCAGACGCAGGCCGTAGCAGCAGCAGCAGACGCAGGCCGTAGCAGCAGCAGCAGACGCAGGCCGTAGCAGCAGCAGCAGACGCAGGCCGTAGCAGCACCACACTATTGAGATTAGTATAGACCGCAGCAGCAGCAGCAGCAACAGTAGCGCCCTGGGAGGCAGTGAAGAGTGGCCGAGGTCCCACGACCACCACAGAATCCAATTAGTGAGCTACCAACCCCATCGCCCCTTTGTTTGTAATTAATTCCTGCGCTGGGCCGGCTCGGCTCGCTCTCCGGGCCGCCCGCTGTACCAGCCAGGGGGGCCAGCCTTGCCCTTGCTCAGGGCTGAGGGGAGGCAGGAGGGAAGGGGGGGGGGAAAGGGTCTTTCAGGGGGAGGGGTCCCTTTTCCCCCCTCTCACGTCCCCATTAAACATAAGGGGACTTTCAGGTGCCTTTGGCTTCCTTGCTCGCTAGTTCAGAACTTTTTCCTCCCCAAAAAAGTGTCACCCATCCTAAGAGGAATTCAGACATTGTGAGTGTCTGTTCTTGGGTAATGGTGAAGGGAGTGGCCGTCCCCTAGCCTCTATTCCCTCTCCGCTATCCTTCCTCTTCCCTCAGACCATTTTTTTTCTTCCTTTTCCCCTTTGCCTTCTTTCTGTTCTTACCTTTCCCCTTTCTCCTCTCATTCCCCTGCTCCTGCCCTGCGTGTTCTAGACTGCAAGACAGCTTTTAATACACTTCCTCGCGAAAGAGTGATACAAAGAGATGGAGACACAGAGATAACGGGCAAAACGCTGAATTGGGTAAGGGAGTATACCTTATGGACTTGAAACAAAGGGTCATAGTCAAGAGAGCATATGTCATGCTAGAGAGGAGTGGGGCTCCCTCTCAGAGATCTCCCCTAGGGTCTTTGCTCTTCAACATTGAGGTAAACGACGCAACTGGGTACGTGAGCTCGTACGTGTGTTGCTTGCATCTGTTGCTTGCATGTGTTGCTTGCATGTGTTGCTTGCATGTGTTGCTTGCATGTGTTGCTTGCATGTGTTGCTTACATGTGTTGCTTGCATGTGTTGCTTACATGTGTTGCTTGCATGTGTTGCTTGCATGTGTTGCTTGCATGTGTTGCTTGCATGTGTTGCTTGCATGTGTTGCTTGCATGTGTTGCTTACATGTGTTGCTTACATGTGTTGCTTACATGTGTTGCTTGCATGTGTTGCTTACATGTGTTGCTTGCATGTGTTGCTTGCATGTGTTGCTTGCATGTGTTGTTTACATGTGTTGCTTGCATGTGTTGCTTACATGTGTTGCTTGCATGTGTTGCTTGCATGGGTTGCAAAGTTAATGTAGGGGGGGGAAAAAGAACTGAGGAGGACTGAAAGGTTCTGCAAGATGACTTGGCAGACTTCAGGAATGGCCAGATCACTGGCTGTTGAAAATTCAATCCGTAATAAATGAAAGTAGTGAAGATAGGAAAAAAAAGAGAAAGATAGGAGACCTATAAGGAAGTTCAACACGAGGAAGAACTAACACTACTTAACAATAAGTGACCTGGAAAGTGTATATAATGTCAACACTGTCACCACGGTAAGGAGGAGGACCAGCCTCAAGCAACAGCCAAGTGGACCAAACTCTCACAAGTCAAGCCTGGCCTCGGGCCGGGCTTGGGGAGTAGAAGAACTCCCAGAACCCCGTCAACCAGGTATCATACAGGTATCAACCAGAGGAGGAAGGAAGAACAGGATAACCTCTGCGGCGTGCACACAAGGTGACCAATATAAGAACACACCACCCAAGAATGTGAACAATAAGGCTTTTAAGTGTACGTTAGACCATTACTGGAGTATGCAGCACCTGCGTGGAACACCAAAATGAAACGATAAGGTCTCGAACGCGGAGAGATGGTAATTAGCGTGGGAGGGCACTTGTTAACCTGCTCCCCTCTCCCAGGGTTACACCCTGGGAGCTTGTGACAGAGCAGCAGGACCCGTCCTGTGCGGCGGCCGCTCCCATACTAACCCCGCTCACAGCGGCGGTCCGGTCAGTCTCCTGCTGCTCTTGCTCTCCAGCATCTAGTTGGTGCTCTTGTGTCTCCTGGCTCTTGTGTCTCCCACCCTCGCACGCTACGTCCTCCTCCTCCTATCTGCCTCTACCGACTTCACCACCACCCTAATTTGTGTCCTGCGGTCCTCTTATGGAATCAACACTTATTCCTCCTGATCCTCCCCCTTCTCCTCTCCTCCCCCTCTGTGCTCTGACCTCCCCCCCCCCACAAGAGCCAGCCAGCACCACTAGAGGTGGTGGTGCGCCTTACATGTTGATCACCTTGTTTGGGGGCCATATTTTTACTCCCAGCCTCTTATGTAATTAATTTGGATGCTCAACTTCGCCCTTCTTTATCTCCCCCCCCCTTCCTCTCTCTCTCTCTCTCTCTCTCTCTCTCTCTCTCTCTCTCTCTCTCTCTCTCTCTCTCTCTCTCTCTCTCTTTCTCTCTTCTCTCTCTTCTCTCTCTCTCTCTCTCTCTCTCTCTCTCTCTCTCTCTCTCTCTCTGATTTTTGTTATTTTCAAACATTTATTTTCAAATTTATATATTTGAATTAATGTTGTATTATTAACAAGAACTTGAATTACTGAATTTCTGTTAGTTTTAACTCAAATAAAATTTAAATAATACATAGTATAATAGAAAGCTTTATTTAATAAGAAATAAAGAATTTTTTGTAGAAAATATGTAATTTCAGGAAAACTTCGCTTGTTAGGCAACTTGGCCTATTAGGTACAACACACACACACACACAGGTTCCACATACTTCATCATCCTCCTGGATGACGTTCTGAGAGTTTATTCATCAAGCCCGACCTGGGGGGGGGGGTAGGGGGACAGGCTTGACCTCCTTCGGGGGGGGGGGGTAGGGGGACAGGCTTGACCTCCTTGGGGGGGGTAGGGGGACAGGCTTGACCTCCTTGGGGGGGGGGTAGGGGGACAGGCTTGACCTCCTTGGGGGGGGGGGTAGGGGACAGGCTTGATCTTCTGGGGGGGGGGGACAGGCTTGACCTCTTGGGAGGGTTAGGGGGAGGGGTAGGGGACAGGCTTGACCTCTTGGGAGGGGGGGGGGTAGGGGACAGGCTTGACCTCCTGGGGGGGTAGGGACAGGCTTAATCTCATGGGGGGAAAGGGGACAGGCTTGACCTCCTGGGGGGGGGGGTAGGGGACAGGCTTGATCTTTACTGCTACTCTCTGCAGCTTTATAGACAATAGAACTGCTAGGCTTAATATCGGCAGCTACTTGGGTGACGTAATAGAACTGAAAAGTGGAGTACCACAAGGAAGCTGCCTCTCCCCCACTCTATTCAACATATATACAGCTGACCTACCCCAACCCCAACATGGAGAATACATCACATACGCTGACGATGTCACCCAAATAATATGCCAACCGGGCCCATCAAAGCCGCTACTAGCCGACAAGACCAAGGCAGCAATTGAACTCATAAACAACTTTGAGAAGCAATGGAAAATTAGCACCAACAAACAAAAGTTCCAGATAATACACATTGCGAAAAGAAACCCTGACCCCATCATCCTTGATAACCAGCCGATCCAATATGCGGAGGTAGGCAGAATACTGGGACTTACGATAAATAGAACAGGGATACAAATTCACGTAAAGGATAGACTAAACAAAGCAAAAGCAGCCTTGGGAAAACTGAGAAGATTCCGAAGCCTCAGTACTAACATTCAGATCCACCTATATAAGGCTCTAGTTCGGCCGCATCTAGAGTATCCCCCAGTACCACTACACACCATAAAGAAAACTAACATGCAGAAACTGCAAGCAGTACAAAATAAGGCGCTAAGGAGAGCAGCAAAACACCGTCCACCATATGATCAGACAATCCAGGAGCTCCACGAACTCCTGAACATACAGCCACTAAACATCAGACTGCAGCACCAAGCCATCAGGGTATGGAACACCATCGAAATGTTAGAGGACCCAATGTTTGAAAGATTACTCCAAGATGAGACGCCCCGCTCCCACAGCTGGTGGCCCAAGAGCCTCGATTCTCTGGACGAAAACCCCGCCCCACAGTATATAATCCCCAGATGAGTTATATATGTATATATATGAACAGTTCATATATGTGTATGTATGAACAACTCGATAAATAATATGTATGACAACTCGATAAATAATAATAATAAAATAAAGAGCCTTAAACAGAATAACATGTGTGGAAGCATCGGAGTGTGTATATATGAATGCTACACAGTATTCATCTATGGACATCCATATATGGTGAAACACATGTGAAGAACCTCTCACACACTCACAGCTCCCTGACAAGAGGGAGCCAGCTTAGCTTAGCTGCCAACACCCACACATCGTGTCAGCAAGGCGGACAGCCCGCCTGCTTTCATACCTCTCACTGTATTTCCCACTTCTATACTTCCCTTCACCTATGCCTCTCCTTCCTCTTTACTCCCCCCCCCTGAACCCAAAAAAAGGGACATTGGAAGGGAGGAGAGGTGGGCTGTGGGGGCGCACCAGGCAGTGGTCCCCCCCACCACCTGTGTACCCCTGGGGTGTGCTGCACTTGCTAGGTACGGCTTGTGTTACTGATTCTGTTTTTTTTTCTTTTTTTAACTCCGGGTTGTATAATTGATTTTTTTGCTCGGTAGTTCCCGGGGTTTGGTCATTTCAGTCAGCTAGTTACCTGTCGCTGGTTCAGTACCGTGTTTGTTATTCATAATATTCATTATGAATAACAAACAGAGGTGGCAGAGGTGCTACTTCTAGTGCTAGTTATGGTAGTACTGTTGTCCGTTACAGCCACGGGGGGGGGGGGAGGGGGTGTTGTTTGGTACTCAACTCTCTCCTGAGGTTATCTTGAGGTTATCTTGAGATGATTTCGGGGCTTTAGTGTCCCCTTTAGGTTATGAATCAGCAGACGAAATGTTAATTTACATTCGTTATATCAAGATTTTGTTCCTAGGCCTAGAGGCTGGTTATCTTGAGGTTATCTTGCAATGATTTCGGGGTTTAACGTCCCCGCGACCCGGTCCTCGACCAGGCCTCCTCCTGGTCGTGTGTTATACCTGGTTTGGCCGCCTTGTTGGTACTAGATCAAGCTACTGTACAACCTTGTAGGTCATTCGTCATGTGGGCATCACTGTGCCCAGTGGGTGTAAGATCTCGTAAGAGACAGACAGACAGGTGTTAGAAAGTCTTCTAACACCTGTTGCCTCTCTTCACCCAACCGTAAATACAGATACCGAGGAGGAATGGTCTAAAAGGCTGCACACCTATTGGACAGAAACTTGAATTAGTGGTCTTTACAGAATACATAAACGCTGTTTATGTATTCATAACCATGTATATGTATTCATAACATGTTTATGTATACATAAACACATAAACAAAAGAGCCGGTCGGCCGAGCGGACAGCATGCTGGACTTGTGATCCTGTGGTCTCAGGTTCGATCCCGGGCGCCGGAGAGAAACAATGGGCCGAGTTTCTTTCACCCTATGCCCCTGTTACCTAGCAGTAAAATAGGTACCTGGGTGTTAGTGAGCTGTCACGGGCTGCTTCCTGGGGGTGGAGGCCTGGTCGAGGACCGGGCCGCGGGGACACTAAAGCCCCGAAATCATCTCAAGATCTAGATCTCAAGGCTTTGAACCTGTACACTGTGTGCTCCTAAGCCATTATTAGTATTATAAACAAACCTAAATATTACCAAGTACCCCCGGTGGTACCCCGCCAAGCCCCAGCCAGCACCCCTGCACGTGGAGCCTCGGCCCCCGACCCCCGGTGTTGCTCTGGGGGTGTCTGGGGTCGGGGGAGTGGAGCGCGAGAAGCCCTCAAGTGTCGTAAATTAAGCGTAGTGTTAAATTAAATGTGTATTAGAGCAGTCATGGGTGCGCTAGGCCAGACATTACCAGCCTACGTGCCCAGCCTGCCCGAGTGACGCCGGGGAGGGGAGAGATGGGTATGGGGAGGACTTATATTAGGGGAGGCAGAATGGAATACTTAGTATCACATGTGAAGGTTAAGAGTAAATTGGGAGAGGAAGTGTAGATATGAAATGGAGAGGGAGAGAGACAAGCGGATAAGGAAGGGAGAGAGACAGGCGGATAAGGAAGGGAGAGAGGTGGATAAGGAAGGGAGAGAGACAGGTGGATAAGGAAGGGAGAGAGACAGGCGGATAAGGAAGCGATGGATTAAATTGTAAACATGAAAGGGAACCAGAGTGGAAAGATAAAAAGGGGCAATAAAAATAAATGAAGAAAAAAGGTGCATATCTTTAGGGAATATGAAGGGGGAAGAAAGGGTAAGGAGATGGTCAGGGAGGGAGAGGGGGGGGGATGAAGATGAAGATAGGACAAGTATTAGGGGAAACGATAATAGTAAAAGGGATAATGTGAAGGTAAGAGAGGGTAAGTATAAGGGTAGGGGATGATCTTGGGCCACCAGCTGTGGGAGTGGGGCGTCTCATCTTGGGCCACCAGCTGTGGGAGTGGGGCGTCTCATCTTGGGCCACCAGCTGTGGGAGTGGGGCGTCTACTCTTGGGCCACCAGCTGTGGGAGTGGGGCGTCTCATCTTGGGCCACCAGCTGTGGGAGTGTGGCGTCTACTCTTGGGCCACCAGCTGTGGGAGTGGGGCGTCTCATCTTGGGCCACCAGCTGTGGGAGTGGGGCGTCTACTCTTGGGCCACCAGCTGTGGGAGTGGGGCGTCTCATCTTGGGCCACCAGCTGTGGGAGTGGGGCGTCTCATCTTGGGCCACCAGCTGTGGGAGTGGGGCGTCTACTCTTGGGCCACCAGCTGTGGGAGTGGGGCGTCTCATCTTGGGCCACCAGCTGTGGGAGTGGGGCGTCTCATCTTGGGCCACCAGCTGTGGGAGTGGGGCGTCTCATCTTGGGCCACCAGCTGTGGGAGTGGGGCTTCTTGTGAATGAGTTCATGGAGCTCCTGGATTGTCTGATCATATGGTGGACGGAGTTTTGCTGCTCTCCTTAGTGCCTTGCTTAACACTGCTTGTAGTTTTTTGCGTTAGCTGTCTTAAGGGTGAGTAGTGGTACTAGAGGACACTGGAGTGGTACTAGAGTGGTACTGGAGCCGGTCGGCCGAGCGGACAGCACGCGGGACTTGTGATCCTGTGGTCCTGGGTTCGATCCCAGGCGCCGGCGAGAAACAATGGGCAAAGTTTCTTTCACCCTATGCCCCTGTTACCTAGCAGTAAAATAGGTACCTGGGTGTTAGTCAGCTGTCACGGGCTGCTTCCTGGGGGTGGAGGCCTGGTCGCGGACCGGGCCGCGGGGACACTAAAAAGCCCCGAAATCATCTCAAGATAACCTCAAGATAACCTCAAGGACACTCTAAATGCGGCCGGACTAGAGCCTTACATAGGTGTATGTTCGTGCTGAGGCGCTGGAACCTCCTCAATATTCCTTCGGCTGATGTTTGCTTGGCTTATATGGCATTTATATGAATTTTGATTCCTGGTCTGTTAATCCTGTGTCCCAATATGCTTGCTCCCCAATCCATGGTTCCTCCCCCCCACCTCACCAGGGACCCCCTCCCACCTTGTCCCCCTCCCCCCTCCCCACTAGAGTCCCCCGCCCCCACAGGGGACCCCCACGAAGGTCCCCTACCCCTGGGCGGCCGTAAGCAGGAGGCGACAGGCTGAGCTGTGGAGTATAAATCACGCGTCCATCCTTAAATTAAAAACTAGGCCTCGTTAAGAACTGCCAGCCCCCCTCCCCCCCCCTCCCCCGTCCTTCTTCCCGCCCCGTCCCGCGAGACGCCGGGAGAGGGGGACACGGAGGGATTGTCGATACAAGCGGAAGGGGAACGGAACAGCAGGGATGGAATGGGAAGCGAAAGAAGTGGACTCACTTGGGATTAGGGAAGGAAGGGTGTAGGGAAAAGGGAAGGAGAGAAGAGGATGGTGGAATGTAATAAAGAAGGGCGGGGAGAGAGGGGAAAAGAAAGGAACAGTACATGGAGCAAAATGGGAGGGAGGTGAGGGACGGGATGGTAGACATGGTAGACATGGTAGACATGGTAGACATGGTAGACATGGTAGACATTGTAGACATTGTAGACATTGTAGACATTGTAGACATTGTAGACACAGTGTGCGTGTATGTAGGTGCTGGTCACAGGTGTATGGTCGAGAGCCTTACAGTGTATTTATATATATATATATATATATATATATATATATATATATATATATATATATATATATATATATATATATATATATATATATATATATATATATATATAAAATACAAACACACACCTACATACATACATACATACATACATACATACATACATACATACATACATATGGGCGGTCCCTATATCTGCAATGGGCACAGGTCTTGATCTACAGCAGCTCTGCATTGCAGTCGCCCTCTGCCTTGTAGCCTCAATCCCCACTCTACGTGTGTTTGCAACGAGATAAATGCAGATTAATATGCATTGCATGGCCTACACTGCAGAAGATCAGAGGGGGAGGCTCACACGGCACAACGAAGTCAACGATATCATTAAGAGGAGCCTTGCCTCTGCCCAGTGTCCAGCAGAGAGAGAGCCTTATAATCTAACGTACCATAATTGTACCGCCTTTATTGGACTACTGGATGGAATCACGCTATGCCCATGGAGGCAGGGCAGACAACTGGCGTGGTACTATACTTGTGTATCCACCAAGTCAAACAAGTGCAAGGAAATACACATCCAGTACAAGTTTGTTCCTATAGGATCTGAGCCCCTGGCCTATAGGATCTGAGCCCCTGGCCTATAGGATCTGAGCCCCTGGCCTATAGGATCTGAGCCCCTGGCCTATAGGATCTGAGCCCCTGGCCTATAGGATCTGAGCCCCTGGGCTATAGGAAGAGAGTGCAAGAATCTTCCTCGAGGATCTTGGGTCTAGGCACATCAAGATACCCCTTAGAGCAGAGGGAAGGAAGGGGAATTATCAGGGGAAAGCTCCATGCCACTACGACTATATAGCACTTGGAAGGGGTCAGGATAAGCATTTGGGATGGGACGGGGGGAAGGAATGGTGTCCAACTATTCGTGGTCGGGAATTGAACGCCGACTTGTTTGAATCGAGACCGTCGCTCTACCGTCCAGTCCAGTTCTCAGTTAGAGCAGAGAAGTTGCTTTATCAGCGTCTGAGTGTGGCGAGCCAGAGGGGAAATGCCCACTGCATCCTCGGCCACTTAATTTTTTTTAATCTTCCATATTGTGTAACCAATACGTTTTGTAACTGTAACCTCGTATAACAATATATTAAATTATAAACCAGGGTGGTAAAATCAAATACACATACTGTACGTTCTGTATTCCGTATCAAACGACAAGATTTTTCTCTGAATGCTCTTTATTTGCTTCAGAGAGAGAGAGAGAGAGAGAGAGAGAGAGAGAGAGAGAGAGAGAGAGGAGAGAGAGAGAGGGGAGTGAGAGATGAGGGGGAGAGAAAAGTGAGAGGTGATAATGAGTGAGAAATGAGGGAGATCATCCCCCAAGAAGGTCACGAAGATAAATGAAGAGGCACATGGGCCAAAGAAAAACCACTCCCTGTATGTCTGAACAGATGGTGTAAATCTCTTATTTTTTTATGTAAGTGGTGTAAGTTGGTTGGTTTTACAGAGGTGTAAACAAGTTGGTTCATCTTCACAAGAGTCTTGAAGACTCTTCAAGACTGACCCTTCCTTACTCTCCCTCACACACACTTCCTCACTCTCCGCAACTGTGATCCCAACTCTCACAGCCACCCCTCACTCTCCCCAGGTAATCCCCACCCTCCCCCACGTCCACCCCACCCTCCCCCACGTCCACCCCACCCTCCCCCACGTCCTCCCCACCTCCCCCACGTCCTCCCCACTCTCCCCCACGTCCTCCCCAACCCTCCCCCACGTCCACCCCACCCTCCCCCACGTCCTCCCCCACCCTCCCCCACGTCCTCCCCCCACCCTCCCCCACGTCCTCCCCACCCTCCCCCACGTCCACCCCACCCTCCCCCACGTCCTCCCCACCCTCCCCCACGTCCACCCCACCCTCCCCCACGTCCTCCCCACTCTCCCCACCTCGTTAAATTGAATGTATCAGCGTGGGACGATGACTTACCATGGTGCTGACACAGGCGTCGTGCGTGACCCGACTCTGAGAGTCCTCTAACATTACACTGTTCACACCAGCGGGCTACACCTCCTGGGCTCCGCCTTTTCAGCATTTCCTTGTGTGTGTGTATTCCAGGGACTCCGGAACATACACCCACCTCTTTTGTGCTTGTCTCTGCGGTCTCGGCTGTTGAGGGGAGGTACGGCCCCTCTTGCTTTTCTTCTTGTTCGTTTCACTTGCTTACTGCCAGGTGGAATGAATGTTTTCTTTATTTCTGAACGTGTTGTGTTTACTTCAGACCTGAAATATTCAGGTCTGAATGTTTCCTCACATCCTCGGTGGCCTTGTTAAAGCCTTGCTCAGCCTTGCTCAGCTTTGCTCAGCCTTGCTCAGCCTTGCTCAGCCTTGCTCAGCTTTGCTCAGCCTTGCTCAGCCTTGCTCAGCCTTGCTCAGCCTTGCTCAGCCTTGCTCAGCCTTGCTCAGCCTGCCTCTTATCTTTTTTCATAGTTACTCTTGAATTTTTCGAATCTCTGGATCTTCCTTCCCCACTGGAGATCGATCATGCAGACACAAATAAGTAAGTGCATGCAGTTCAGAGGTATGCCACTAGACTAGTCCCAGAACTAAGAGGTGTGAGTTACGAGGAAAGGCTGCGTGGATTGCGCCTCGCGTCGCTGGAAAACAAAGAGGTTCGGAGAGACATGATTACCATCTATAAAATTATCAGAGGAATTGGCAGGGTAGATAAATTATTTAGCACGGGTGGTCCGCGAACAAGGGGACACCGGCGGAAATTTAGTGCCCAAATGAGCCACAGGGACGTTAGAAAGAACTTTTTCAGTGTCAAAGTAGTTAACAGGTGGAATGCATTATAGGCAGTGATGGGGTGGAGGCTGACTCCATACACAGTTTCAAATGTAGATATGATAGAGCCCAGTAGGCTCAGGAACCTGTACACCAGTTGATTGACAGTTGAGAGGCGGTACCAAAGAGCCAGAGCTCAACCCCCGCAATCAAAACCAGGTGAGTACACACACACACACACAGGCCTGAGCAGACGGCATTCGGGATTGTAGCCATCCACTACAATCTGGTGGAATTGTTGATGATCCTCCAATTAAGTGAAGCGATCAGGTGGAATGACCTGGGTGTGATTCTTTAGTCGAAGCAGAAATTAATAAATCGGCAGTGTTTCGTTCACCTGATGCCTCTGTTCACCTAAACGCAACTAGTTCCCTTGGAGTTAATCAACCGTTGCGGGCTACAGACTGGGAAAAAACAGATCGGATTTCGTCAGATTTTGAAATCTTTGTGTGAGAGTGTTGAGTGAGACCTCTCCACTCCCGTTTATATAAATGAGGGGGGGAGAGAAGGACAAGGGGGGGGAGGTATGGATAATGGGGGAGTAAAGGGGGGGAGACGTATGGATAAAGGGGGGTAAAGGGGGGGGGGCGTTAGGCGAGAGTCCCAAGAGGAAGTGTCGGTATTCTGAGCGCGGGTTGGACCTCCGTCAGTAGTGATGGGGGCGGTGTTCCCCTGCGGTGTGTGCCGCGGGCGGCTGGTGGCGCTGATAGATGTGTTTATGGGCCGGTGGCGGGGCGGGCAGCGGCGGCGGCGGCGACGACGGCGGCCAGGGAATACCAAGACAAAGTGAGGCGGAGCGGCATTACCATATTTCCGGAGTGTCGCCCCGGCCCCAGGTGGGCCCTTGCGGCTCGCTCCGGCCATCACCAGCGATTGATAAGGGAAATACTTGCAGTAAATGTCCAAAGTTTCACACCTCGGGACCACCACCACCCCGCTTTTACCCCCCCCCCCCTCTCTCTCTCTCTCTCTGCCTCTCTCTCTCTGCCTCTCTCTCTCTGCCTCTCTCTCTCTGCCTCTCTCTCTCTCGGCCTCTCCTCTCTCTTGCCTCTCTCTCTCCTCTCTCTCTCTCTCTCTCTCTCTCTCTCTCTCTCTCTCTCTCTCTCTCTCTCTCTCTCTCTCTCTCTCTCTCTCTCTCTCTCTCTATCTCTCTCTCTCTCAGTCTCCTCCAACTCCTCATCTTCCCCCTTCTACTTTTTACTCTGAGGTTTATCAACATCTCATCTGATGGTGTTGGTGAGGCCGCTGGTGTAGTGCGGTCATGTTTGTGTTCATTGTCGCGGAGCCTGTGTTTGTGGTGGTGCATGTGGTGGAGCATGTGGTGGTGCATGTGGTGGAGCATGTGGTGGTGCATGTGGTGGTGCATGTGGTGGTGCATGTGTTGCTGGTGAAAGTTCCCCGCTTTCCCGGGAGGGAAAAAGAATGCTCCTGCTTCCTCCCCCTATTCCTTCCCTAAGTCGACTGAGTGATGAAGATTGAGCCACTCAGGGGGTGGCACATGGGCTTGAGTAGCCCCTATGGTTGCCCCCTGATCGTTACAATAAGAGAGTGAGGAACCTTGCTACAGTAACTTGCAGGGTTGCCTGTCTTCAACACCCCCCCCCCCTTTCCTTCCTTTAAGATAGAACAAGCCAATATCGGGGTTGGGGATGGCTAAGGGATTTAAAACTAAGCAATTTCTATTTACCTATTTTCCTTGCATTTTTTCCATTTTTTCTCTTCTGTTATATCCCCCATTCTTCTATTCCCTTTTCAGTTTCTTACCCTTGTTATAGTTGTGGTGATTCTGCTTGTGTTGTGGTGGTTGTGATTGGTGGTGGTGGTGGTGGTGGTGGTGGTGGTGGTGGTGGTGGTGGTGGTGGTGGTGATGATGGTGGTGGTGATGGTGCTGGTGGTGGTGGTGGTGGTGGTGGTGGTGGTGGTGGTGGTGGTGATGATGGTGGTGGTGATTGTGGTGCTGGTAATGGTGGTGGTGGTGATGGTGCTGGTGGTGGTGGTGGTTATGGAATAACCACCAATAATGTAAATGGAAACGGGTGACAGTAGACCAGCAGGACTCACACAGTGGAAGGCCAAATTACCTCCCAGTAACGACTAGAGAAAAAGACCTGGAAGTGGACATAACACCAAACCTAAGTCCAGAGGCTTATAAAAACTGGATAACGTCAGCAGCATACTCGACGCTGGCAAAAGTTAGAACATCATTCAGGAACCTAAATAAGGAGGCTTTTAGATCACTGAACACCGCCTATGTGAGCCTAGTCTTAGAGTACGCCTCCCCCCCTCCCCCGTGGAACCCCACCATCTTAAAAAAAACCACAAGGAAACTTGAAAACGTTCAGAAGTTTAGAATAAGGTACATCCCAGAATTGCGAGGGATGATGTATGAAGAGCGACTGAAAGAACTAAACTTGACGGCGCTATAAAAAGTTAAAAAAGAGGGTTGAGAGGGGGTGGAGACATGATAGTAACGTATAGAGTACTTAAGGGTATTTACAGAGTTGAAAAAAAAGAGGAAATATGCACAATGAATACCAGTAGAACAAAAGAACACGGATGACGTCTTGAGGCTCAGATGAGTCCTAGAGATGTTAGAACTTTTTTTTTTTTTAGGTAAGTGGGAAAAAGGAATAAAGTAAAAGAGAAGATTGTCGTAGCAAAAACTCCATTCACAATTTTAAAAGTAGATATGATAGGGAAAAGATGTGAGAGTCATTGCATTAGGCAACCAGCGGTTGGAAAGGCTGGGTCCAAGAGCTAATGCTTCATCCTGCGCGCACGCACACGCGCACACACACACACACACACACACACACACACACACACACACACACACACACACACACACACACACACACACACACACACACACACACACACACACCCATACACACACACACACACACACACACCCATACACACACACACACACACACACACACACACACACACACACACACACACACACACACACACACACACACACACACACACACACACACACACACACACAGTAGCAGGTGGGGGAGGTGCGACTATTCATAATCGCCGAGTGCCACTTGACAAATTATTGAGACACTTGGTTGAACGCTTACAAGCTGGCACCGCCGCCGCCCAGAGCCAGGTGGCACTCTGGCCCCCCCGCACCCACACCTCCCAAACACCACTATTTACCCTAGAAATAAAGGCGATAACAACTAGACTCAACAATAACAGCTTTACGACCGTTTTACTCTGCCCGACGCGACATCTAAAACAGATCAGCGGAAGTCATCCGGAGCGGAGTGTCGCGCGGCCAGAGGAGATGGGCTCTTGCGTGCGGGGGGCTATAAGGGCGAGAGTGCGTGGGCGGCGCGGGCGTGGGTTGCGGCAGTGTGGGCGTGGGTGATGGGGGCGAGGTTGTGGCAATATTGTCGGCAGTAACGCGGCATTATTCGCTACAGTGGGACGCTCCGCCGGACCCCTTGGTTATTACTTCATGCCTCGCTGATGGATGGCTGGCCCTGTGCCCCGGGGCCCGCTCGGCCGGTGTACGGGTCTGTCGGGGCGGGGCGGGCGCTGTGGGCGGGGCGAGGCGCTGTGGGGCGGGGCGGGGCGGGGCGCTGTGGGGCGGGGCGGGGCGAAGCGCTGTGGGGCGGGGCGGGGTGGGGCGGGGTCGCTGTGGGGCGGGGCGGGGCGCTGTGGGGCGGGGCGGGGCGCGCTGTGGGGCGGGGCGAGGCGCTGTGGGGCGGGGTGTGTAGCACTACACACGGCAGAGGTCTATGGGGTTGGACAATACCATGATACGAGGCTGGAGACTCTATAGTCTATGCTCTATAGACTATATAGCAGTAGAGTGTGTGTCAAGAACTATAGCTACGTGAGGCTAAACATACCCCATCACACCGGGTGGTTAAGTCATACAGGGCCATGTGATCAGTAGTCTACACTGGCACACTCTGGGGGCATCATGAGGATATCATCATCAACACGAGAGTTAATAAAGTCATTGTAAAGATCCAAGTACCTCATGCCAGCAGGTCTGCAGGGTCTAATAACTGGGCATTCAGTGATGTAGTGCGGGAGATCGTGCCGCAGTTCCTGCTCACAGAGTTTGCAACTGGAGTGCTCAGGATTGTGAGACCCGTCACCTGCCACAAGCAACGGTAGCCACCTGCCACAAGCAACGGTAGCCACCTGCTACAAGTAAAACGGTAGCCACCTGCCACAGGGAACGGTAGCCACCTTCCACAGGGAACGGTAGCCACCTGCCACAAGTAACGGTAGCCACCTGCCACAAGTAACGGTAGCCACCTGCTACAAGTAAAACGGTAGCCACCTGCCACAGGGAACGGTAGCCACCTGCCACAGGGAACGGTAGCCACCTGTCACAGGTAACGGTAGCCACCTGCCACACGTAACGGTAGCCACCTGCCACAGGTAACGGTAGCCACCTGCCATAGGTAACGGTAGCCTCCTGCCACAGGTAACGGTAGCCACCTGCCACAGGTAACGGTAGCCACCTGCCACAGGTAACGGTAGCCACCTGCCACAGGTAACGGTAACCCAACCTGAGCCTGGCAACCACTGTGTCGCACAGTTTCGTAGACGTTGTATGCTGCCCATAAACATAGGTTTCTTTTCTAAACAAATCTTAGCTTTTTGCACTAGTGCTTTCACGTCTTTGAGAATCAGTAATTTCTCTCCTATCGGACCTGAGTGTTTGGAACAATATAGTCTTGTCAGCAGCGACGGGGGATACCTTTCCTTGAGGTGCTTTCGGGGCTTAGCGTCCCCGCGGCCCGGTCGTCGACCAGGCCTCCTGGTTGCTGGACTGATCAACCAGGCTGTTGGACGCGGCTGCTCGCAGCCTGACGTATGAGTCACAGCCTGGTTGATCAGGTATCATCTATTTCTACCTAGATCTAATTCAACTTCATCTTTGTTAAGCGCAAATTTGACTGCTATGTCTGTGTCATTATGATGGGTTATATTTATGTGAAATGGTATCCATACAAAAGAGGTTCTAAACCCCTTTATTTTATGTAATGATCAGGTTATTTATAATTGGTACTATGAAGTCCTTGCTGTTGGTCTTGCTGGAGAAGTTTTCAAGTGTTTGATGCACAGCCTTTGAATAACAAAATATTATTCCTCTTCCTCCTGTGTTTTTAATGTACTGATAGTTGGTGTAGAGCGACGGCCTCGCCTCATGCAGGTCGGCGTTCAATCCCCCCTTACGGTCCAAGTGGTTGGGCACCATTCCTTCCCCATCGTAAATCCTTATTACTTTATTCCTTCCAAGTTCTATTTTGTCGTAATGGCTTAGCGCTTTCATTTGATAATTACCTTACCTTACCTACTTGTGTGTGTGTGTGTGTGTGTAGTTGTTTACCTTGACAGTGATAGGCTGTGTGCAAATATTGCCTCTATAGAACCTAGAGGCTGGCGCAGTCCGTCCTGTTGAGGATTGGACGGAGCCGTCCGTCTAAGCTCGTGAGAGCTTAGACAGTTGATAAAGGGAGACAGTTGCTTCAGGTGTGATGAGAAAAACAAGATTCTCATTACCTTTCTTGGTGACGGGCGTGTGTGTATGATCCTTGGACGGTGGGGTACAGATGATGACGGTAGGTCGGTGGCATTGAGGAAGAATGTTCAGTTTGATGAGACTGTACAGGCATTATTACTAAACTGTTCATAGCAGGAGGGAGTTGGTACGCTGGCACCAGTCAAGAACGGGTTGTGGTGGGTATGTGGGCCTGCGGGCCGCTCCAAGCAACAGCCTGGTGGACCAAACTCTCACAAGTCAAGCCAGGCCTCGGGCTGGGCTTGGGGAGTAGAAAAACTCCCAGAACCCCATCAAGCAGGTATCAACCAACCAGGGTTCACGGCACAGAATGACTTGTCTCTAAGCAATGCAGGAGATGGAGGGTTTCTCATGACTTTATAGCAGGTGGTGGTGTTGACCTGCATGAGTCTTTCTAGTATGGTTGGACACTTCAGTTCTTCCCTCGTGTTGATGATTCTCGTGCATCTTTGAGGCACCAAGAATCACCCTCATGGCTTCATTTTGTATTCTAGTTTCTTCACAACAGAGGCGGGGAAGTTAATTAAGGCATTGTAATCAATTAGAGATCTAACAAACATCATGTACAATGGCTAACATATTTAACACTGATAGCAATATCCATCTAATTACCAATAAGTGTTTTCATTGGTTCAAGTCTTTCATTTAACCTACAATTTAGGTTATTTACAATGTCACTGTTGATACCTACTCCAAGGTCCTGTCCACGTGTTTCAGTGTTGTGTTTACTGATTATGAAAGTTAGAGGGACATTACCTTTTTTTTTTTGAGTGGGGGGATGAAGAGCTCTGGGTTTATTTATATAGATAATAAGACCACATTCAATGCTCTTAGCAAGGACTGAATTAAATAGTGGTTGGAGTCTGAGGTGAAAATGAGAGTTTGGATGTGTCATCGCTTTTCTATGTTGTTTTAGATTTAGCTACTCAGAACGAAGTGTCCATGTAGCACGGGCTATGGTGAGCCCGTAACGCTTCTCTAATTCACGAATATTAAAGCAGATATCTGTCCCCCTTGGACTCTTCACCACCACCTAAGTATATACGTCTCTCTCACAGTAATTCATAAACCAAGAAACCTCCCCCCCCCCACCAAATAAAACAGCAAATTACAGACTCATTTCCCTTCTCGCGTCACCAGGCAGAGTATTCAGGAAAGTAAATAATCCAGAGATTGATGAAGCACTTGGGAGGGATCCCGAGAGAGAGAGAGATGACAACACAGCATCCACAGAGACCACAGAGGGACCCACACACACCCACATGACCCTCATATGTGACCTCAACTTATACATATGCAATTCACTCCTAAATAACGATGCTACATCGTGTTCGAAGACATATCAAGAGCTCTCGACGAAGTCTGGCAAACGTCTGGTGGGGGCCCGTCACAGGCCCCCGTCTGATGGGGGTCCGTCACAGGCCCCCGTCTGGTGGGGTGCGTCACAGGCCCTCGTCTGATGGGGGTCCGTCACAGGCCCCCGTCTGATGGGGGTCCGTCACAGGCCCCCGTCTGGTGGGGGTCCGTCACAGGCCCCCGTCTGGTGGGGTCCTGTCACCACCTTCGGCAGATAGGGGCCCGTCAGCACCCCCCGACTGATGGCGTGGGCCCGTCAGCACCCGGCCATAACTCACACGGGGACGCGGAACACTGCCAGCGACCGTCCCTCGTTCATCAACTTGGCCACAACGATCAGGTGAAGTGCTCCACCTGGCGCCCAGGGGAGAGCGAGGGCGCTCACGGTGGACTCACCTCAACCCGCTCACCTAAATATCCTTGCAGGGGTCTGAACGCTGGGCTCCTGAGCACTCGGATACCTAATCTAATAACGACACACCTGTTTCATATGTGTCACGCTTGTCACGTCACGCCCATGTGTCTCTACCTCCTTTATAGCCTTTCCTTGTAGTTTAACCCTCACAGCTCAGGGTCCAGTGAAATGTTGTCTGTAGTGCTCTGAAGGCCTGGTTATATGTTTCTAAATACTCTGCCTATATGGAAGGTGGGGAGGCCAAGGGAGGGCAGGGGAGGCCAGGGAAGGCTAGGGGAGGCCAGGAGATGGCAGGGGAGGCCAGGGGAGGGCAGGTGAGGCCAGGGAAGGCTAGGGGAGGCCAGGAGATGGCAGGGGAGGCCAGGGGAGGGCCGGTGGGAGGGAGGGGGTAAGCTCCAGGCGTCACCAGTGGGAGGGGACAGTGGTAAAGGCAGCACAATACATGGTAAGTAACATGTACTCTTAGAGGGGGAAGGAAATCCAGCTGTCATTAAAGGGAAAGGGAAACAAAAATGAGGGAAAGGGAAATTTGACACTCAAGGGAAAAGAAAGTAAGCCATGCGGGGGAAGGGAAGGGAAGCCAGGTGGTACCAAGAAAGTGGATGCTAATTCTTACGTTACTCAAAGAACACTCATTTGATATAACTCCTTCTGGACACTTGTATACTGGTCATATATTAATTCCATATATATGTGTCTCGCCAGCCTACTTGTGGCCCCTCACTTGAAATGTGAAATGTAGAATAATGACTCACTGTAGAGTCATTATTCTACAGTCACGTAGTTGTTTCTCTGTTTCTACCTGTTTCTCTCACTTATGTGCATGTGGGGGTTCCTCCTCATCTTGTAAGGCTACGTTGTGTTAACAAAGTGACAACTTCTCACAGAGCTTGTTGTTGTTCTCTATAGACTCGAGGGCCATGTGTCACATTTGATGACACAAGAGCCATGTGTCACGTATCAAACGCCTCCCCAATATCTTCCCCCTAGTATCCTTTATTCCTCAAGAGGCTGTGTGGAGTATCTTATGGGTAATTGTCCTCTTTTGGGCTCGTGCTCTATAGGTGTCGAGAAGGTAATAATGGTGGCTTATACTAAGACAAAAAGTGTGTTGATGTTATGACGCTCCGCGCACTTGTCATGCCCGTAACTTACCAGCAAA
>NW_025562516.1:0-75135 GCF_020424385.1 Procambarus clarkii | reverse complement strand
GGGGAAGTGGTTCAAATAGCTTCGGCTATCACTTCCTTTTGTCCGGTCGTGGTGGTCAAGCGGATTAAGGCGTCCCTGTACATTCCAGTTGCGTTCCTCCTGGCAGTATGGGTTCGAGTCACTTCTGGGGTGTGAGTTTTCAGTTGCATATAGTCCTAGGGACCATTCAGGCTTGTTCGAATTTGTGTTCCTCACGTGTGCCCCAAAGAATGAGGTGATTTGATAAAATGCTATGCCCAAGATTACCATCCGAGTGCCGGCGGGGAAGTGGTTCAAATAGCTTCGGCTATCACTTCCTTTTGTCCGGTCGTGATGGTCAAGCGGATTAAGGCATCCTTGTACATAGCAGTTGCGTTGCTCCTGGCAGTATGGGTTCGAGTCACTTCTGGGGTGTGAGTTTTCAGTTGCATATAGTCCTAGGGACCATTCAGGCTTGTTCGAATTTGTGTTCCTCACGTGTGCCCCAAAGAATGAGGTGATTTGATAAAATGCTATGCCCAAGATTACCATCCGAGTGCCGGCGGGGAAGTGGTTCAAATATCTTCGGCTATCACTTCCTTTTGTCCGGTCGTGATGGTCAAGCGGATTAAGGCGCCCCTGTACATACCAGTTGCGTTCCTCCTGGCAGTATGGGTTCGAGTCACTTCTGGGGTGTGAGTTTTCAGTTGCATATAGTCCTAGGGACCATTCAGGCTTGTTCGAATTTGTGTTCCTCACGTGTGCCCCAAAGAATGAGGTGATTTGATAAAATGCTATGCCCAAGATTACCATCCGAGTGCCGGCGGGGAAGTGGTTCAAATAGCTTCGGCTATCACTTCCTTTTGTCCGGTCGTGATGGTCAAGCAGATTAAGGCGTCCCTGTACATACCAGTTGCGTTGCTCCTGGCAGTATGGGTTCGAGTCACTTCTGGGGTGTGAGTTTTCAGTTGCATATAGTCCTGGGGACCATTCAGGCTTGTTCGCATATATATATATATATATATAGATATATATATATATATATATATATATATATATATATATATATATATATATATATATATATATATATATATATATATATATATATATATATATAAAATGCTATGCTCAAGATTACCATCCGAGTGCTGGCGGGGAAGTGGTTCAAATAGCTTCGGCTATCACTTCCTTTTGTCCGGTCGTGATGGTCAAGCGGATTAAGGCATCCTTGTACATACCAGTTGCGTTGCTCCTGGCAGTATGGGTTCGAGTCACTTCTGGGGTGTGAGTTTTCAGTTGCATATAGTCCTAGGGACCATTCAGGCTTGTTCGAATTTGTGTTCCTCACGTGTGCCCCAAAGAATGAGGTGATTTGATAAAATGCTATGCCCAAGATTACCATCCGAGTGCCGGCGGGGAAGTGGTTCAAATATCTTCGGCTATCACTTCCTTTTGTCCGGTCGTGATGGTCAAGCGGATTAAGGCGCCCCTGTACATACCAGTTGCGTTCCTCCTGGCAGTATGGGTTCGAGTCACTTCTGGGGTGTGAGTTTTCAGTTGCATATAGTCCTAGGGACCATTCAGGCTTGTTCGAATTTGTGTTCCTCACGTGTGCCCCAAAGAATGAGGTGATTTGATAAAATGCTATGCCCAAGATTACCATCCGAGTGCCGGCGGGGAAGTGGTTCAAATAGCTTCGGCTATCACTTCCTTTTGTCCGGTCGTGATGGTCAAGCAGATTAAGGCGTCCCTGTACATACCAGTTGCGTTGCTCCTGGCAGTATGGGTTCGAGTCACTTCTGGGGTTTGAGTTTTCAGTTGCATATAGTCCTGGGACCATTCAGGCTTGTTCGCATATATATATATATATATATATATATATATATATATATATATATATATATATATATATATATATATATATATATATATATATATATATATATATATATGTCGTACCTAGTAGCCAGAACGCACTTCTCAGCCTACTATGCAAGGCCCGATTTGCCTAATAAGCCAAGTTTTCCTGAATTAATATATTTTCTCTAATTTTTTTCTTATGAAATGATAAAGCTACACATTTCATTATGTATGAGGTAAATTATATTTTATTGGAGTTAAAATTAACGTAGATATATGACCGAACCTAACCAACCCTACCTAACCTATCTTTATAGGTTAGGTAGCCGAAAAAGTTAGGTTAGGTTAGGTTAGGTAGGTTAGGTAGTCGAAAAACAATTAATTCATGAAAACTTGGCTTATTAGGCAAATCGGGCCTTGCATAGTAGGCTGAAAAGTGAGTTCTGGCTACCGGTCGGCCGAGTGGACAGCACGCTGGACTTGTGATCCTGTGGTCCTGGGTTCAATCCCGGGCGCCGGCGAGAAACATTGGGCAGAGTTTCTTTCACCCTATGCCCCTGTTACCTAGCAGTAAAATAGGTACCTGGGTGTTAGTCAGCTGTCACGGGCTGCTTCCTGGGGGTGGAGGCCTGGTCGAGGACCGGGCCGCGGGGACACTAAAAATGCCCCGAAATCATCTCCAGATAAGCTCCAGATAGGTACGACATATATATATATATATATATATATATATATATATATATATATATATATATATATATATATATATATATATATATATATATATATATATGTCGTACCTAGTAGCCAGAACTCACTTCTCAGCCTACTATGCAAGGCCCGATTTGCCTAATAAGCCAAGTTTTCATGAATTAATTGTTTTTCGACTACCTAACCTACCTAACCTAACCTAACCTAACTTTTTCTGCTACCTAACCTAACCTAACCTATAAAAATAGGTTAGGTTAGGTTAGGTAGGGTTGGTTAGGTTCGGTCATATATCTACGTTAATTTTAACTCCAATAAAAAAAAATTGACCTCAAACATAATGAAATGGGAAGCTTTATCATTTCATAAGAAAAAAATTTGAGAAAATATATTAATTCAGGAAAATTTGGCTTATTAGGCAAATCAGGCCTTGCAAAGTAGGCTGAGAAGTGCGTTCTGGCTACTAGGTACGACATATATATATATATATATATATATATATATATATATATATATATATATATATATATATATATATATATATATATATATATATATATATATATATATATATATATATATATATATATATATATATATATATATATATATATATATATATATATATACCACCTCTAGCTGGAAGGGAGTACCACCTCTAGCTGGAAGAAGGGGGACCCATAGCCTCGGAGGAAACCACGCATAACGCATTAGAGGGAATGTTTAGATCCCCTCCAATACAGTTTCTGTGTGCTTTTCTCCTACCACCCCCTTCCTTTTTTATTTTTTGTGCTTTAATATGCATTTGATGGTTACAAGATATACATGGGTTGATACAAAAATAATAATGCAAAAAGGTGCTTAAAGGTTATGGATCTCTTGAAAAGCACAACAATGGGAAACATTGATGAATGTCACAGATGGGTTGGATCATTGTTGCAAGTCAAACACTTCTTCGAATTCCTCTGAAGTTGGACTAGTGCCCAAGACGCAACAGGCATTTCCCCTCTGAATCGCAACACTGAGGCGCTGGAACAAGAAACTTTTTGCTCTCTGGTCTTTTGTAGCGCTGATCAATTTGTCCCCCAATTCCTTCAGGAACTTCAATGCACATTTTCCCCACGAACCGAGGGTCTCCGAGCCGATCGGAACAAAGCTGTAGCAGTGTGCTAGACCTCTGTATTTAATAATTTTCTGCGATTCCCTGAAAGAAGCAGCACCACCGCTTTCACGGTGCTGTAGTGGAGGTAGGTACTGGCCAGTGTGGCAGCGCACGTGTAGTCCCATACCACTTGCTTACCATCCTTCCAAGGTAGCAAGGTGACCCCATCAGGGCGCTTCTGAGGGTCGTTAGGTCTGGATAAGTGTGGTTCTCTTTGTGCCGGGCAGCGGGCTGTGGCGAGGCTCCTCTTGATGATGTCGTTGACTTCTTCATGTCTTGCAATTTTACCCTGTGATTTACGACATACCAGACCATGACGACCATATTGGTCTGCCATCGCAGTTCCGCAGATGCACCTGTGTTCGGTGAGGATGGGGGCGGCAAGACGAAGGGCAACTCCAATGCGGAGAGCGTCATGACTGAGGCGAGTTCCCAGGGCTGCATTGGGCACAGCAAATAAAAAATCCCCGGCGTGGGGTGCTGTTACCGCTAGGAGGCGGGCTTTGTTTTCAGCATCAGCGTTGTCAATCATTGCTGTGACAGTCTTTTCCATTATGGGGCTATCCCAGTGGGCCTGCTTGTGGTCTTTTGGGACTTGTGGTCGGGGTTGAGGGTGTGCAATGGTGTCCCATTGTCTGGCTGCTTCGATGAACGTTTGATCATGAGTTCCCGCTGTCTCTCTCATACGCTCTGGTAGGATCTGCCCTACCAATTCGTTGGCTGCTGTACATGAGGATAAGAATGCTGGAAGTGCTACCTCAGTTGCCTTTCGTAAGCCTATCCCTCCAAATCTCACTGGTAGTGTTGCTTGGTTCCACTGACTGTCATCTAAATCTAGGTTGAGCGCCTTCCTGAATATTGACCTGAGGAGCTCATCATATTGATTTAGAAGTGGGTTGCCAAAAGTTGGTGCACACCTTAAGAAGTATGTTAGCCTGGGCAAGGTGAGGCACTTTGTGAGAAGGTAGAGGGCATCGTGGGAGTCCAAGTCCCCAATTCTCTCTTCCATCCTCTTTAGGTCTCTAAACTTTTCATCAAGGACTGCAGCAATGGCATTGTGGCCCAGAGGTGCTCCGAGTAGTGTGCTGTCGGTAGGTTTAACGACTGAGGCTTTTGGTAAAACTTTCTCAAGTGAAAAGAATTTTCAGAACTTGTTGATTTTCTACCCGCACTGGGTCAGGTGATAAGACAATAAAGGTGAAAACATGGGGGATACATAAGGGAGGTTCCTGTTTTTGTTATTAGTACCTCCAAGAATGGCAGACTGTTATTTTCACTATTTTCATGTGTAAATCGGAGTACTGACTCTCTCTCTAGATGGCTTTTTAGATCAATTAGTTCATCTGAGTCTTTTACTATTACGAATATGTCATCTACATAACGGCAATATACAGTTGGTTTTTGTCTGCTACTGATGACTCTGTCTTCGATGGTTCCCATATAAAAATTAGCAAATAAAACAACTAAGGGGGAGCCCATTGCTACTCCGTCTACTTGTAGATACATGTCTCCTTGAGGACTGATGAAAGGGGATTCCTTTGTACATGCTTCGAGAAGACTCTTCAAGTGTGGCTCAGGTATGTCTAATTTGGGGGTGCTCTCAAGCACCCCCAAATTCACCCGGATAAAAGCCCTAAATGATAAGATAGTAAATACAGAATATGCGGTCATATTCAATGAGACATGTTTAAAAGAAAACCTGCTGCCAGTATACACCAATATATATAATCATATATATATGATTAATTTATTAAATTTCTAATAACAAGTTTTGACTGCATACGCCTATAGGACTTTCTACTTAAACCAGAGTACAGAGTTAGTTTTTGACTTGAAGTACTTTCAAACGTAAGCTGTGATTACTTACAAATGTGTTGCTTGTGGGCACTAACTGTGGCCTCAGGATGTGTTGCTTGTGGACACTAACTGTGGCCTCTGGATGTGTTACTTGTGGGCACTAACTGTGGCCTCTGGATGTGTTGCTTGTGGGCGCTAACTGTGGCCTCTGATGTGTTGCTTGTGGGCACTAACTGTGGCCTCTGGATGTGTTTCTTGTGGGCACTAACTGTGGCCTCTGAATGTGTTTCTTGTAGGCACTAACTATTGCCTCTGATGTGTTACTTGTGGGCACTAACTGTGGCCTCTGGATGTGTTGCTTGTGGGCACTAACTGTGGCCTCTGATGTGTTGCTTGTGGGCACTGACTGTGGCCTCTGGATGTGTTGCTTGTGGGCACTAACTGTGGCCTCTGATGTGTTGCTTGTGGCCACTAACTGTGGCCTCTGATGTGTTGCTTGCGGGCACTAACTGTGGCCTCTGATACGTGAGCATCAGATGTTGGAACTCAGGTGCATCCAATCCCATGGTGCTCTTCTACTATCTGGGTGTAACCGATCACGTCATGCTGATTTGGGAAACGTACTGCTTGCGCTATCTGGCGCAGGAGTTCCCGGCTAAATGTTACGTAGTGCTTGTGCTTGCTTTGTGTTCTCCCTGTCCTTATGTATTGATGCCTTTTATTATGTGCTTACATCATGTGTTCAGGTTGGCACGACCCGTCTGGGTGCGGTTGCTGTTTGTGTGTACTCTGTTCTATTTCATGTTATATTTACTGTGTTATACTTATTGTGTTCTCATTTATATGTCTCTATTGAGCTTTCACATTTGATGTGTATTGTTTTTCACATGGGGTTTCTGTGTGCTGTGTGTGTCCTGTTTTGTTTGTGCTCTGTTCATGTGTGTGTAATGTGTTTCTGTTTCCTTGGTATGTCTGTTGTTGTGTTTTGTGCAGAGTATTATGTGTGTGTTTTACTTTACTTTCATTATTTTGTTTTTCTTTTGTACACTTGTATTCACTGTCTTTCATTATTTTGATACCTTGGTGTTGGGTGTTTTACTTACTATGTCATATTGGCACGCCCCATCAGGGTGGTGCGGCTCTTCCTAAAGTGTGTTCCTTTGTACCATTTTTACTGTTCAATTTGCGTTTACACATTGTGTTGTATTGCTCTGTGCACTATGTTTCTGTGTTCATTGTTATTAATGTTTTCCATGATGTGTTACTCTGAATGTTCTGTGTTGTATTTCTCCTTTATGGTGTTGATGTTGGGTGTGGAACTTCTAATCGGTTTTATTTGGTGCTTCAGTGCCGTTTATGTTGTTTTGTTTGTTTTACAAATAAAAAGAAAAGAAAAGAAAAACGTCGTTAGTTTGTCGTAAGGCGAATTTTACTTGAGAATGGTCCAGGTTGGACCAAAACATCGTCGTTTCTTCACCTTCTGATGGGTCGTTTGGTCTATATATCTTCAGCCACATTATTGTGACTCATCGTTTGCAAACACGCCTTACGATGAACAGAAGAACAAAATAGTTCACAAGCACGCAGATGACAGAGTGAGCACAAGGAGAACAAACTGAAAACCCTTAATGTACTGTCCACACACATCACATATAAATAAAAACCACACCCAGATAACTGCACATACAGAGAACATGACAGCACATTGGAAAGCAGAGAAAGTACAGCAAAATAAATACAATGGAATGAAATTTAATAAACATAAGATAATATAAAGGCAAGACACCACACAGTAACAATGCCTTACAGACATTGACGGAATGATGTACTAGAAACATGCATTGACAAATTAACAGGAATAAAAAGGCCCTCAATGACCGATTAAACATGACATATCAACGCACGAAGTATAACTCGGTACACTGAATCATTAAGAAAAAGATTCAGGCACACTGAAGTCATAAGTACCAATTCACTCACTCCGGAAAAGGATCTCCAACAAGCGGTGGTCGTTACATGTACTAGAAACTAGGCACCAAAAATTGTTACAGGCAAGAAAATATGAATTTGTAATATAGATAAAACCCCAAACAATTGTATGGTAGGAACACTATGCACTATAATACAATAAAACTATGCACTATAATACAATATAGTGCCCAAAATTTATCACAGAATCTAAATTCAATACAATGCATATTCACACAAAACAATTCGGAACCCACGTGACATGCATTAATTAATTTAACACACCCAATCCCTGGGCAATCCCTAACATGCGACCTACTGCCTTCGACATGAAAACGCCACATTTAAACTACTCACCACCTCCCACTCTACCAGAAATCGACAGAGTGGCACTCACTAGCCCTTGACCCATCCACTGAATTCTTCAGGAGAGACAACGTCAACACGTTCATCATCGAAACTACGCTTTTTCCCCCGCCACCGCACTCTACTGCCAGGAAACTTCGACACTTCCAGTAGACCCTACACTGAGAGGAGGTAGTAGTAGTAGTAGTAGGCATCCATCAGTCTCAGGAGACTATGGAGTTGCGCTTTGGTTGTTGGTCTGGAGTGGCCTCTCCGTGTAGGGTCTCCTGAGTGTGAGAGGATGGTCTCTCAAGATTATCCCACAGCTGATTTGAATGGCTCATTGCAGTGCACAGTGCACGGATCTCGTGCACAAGTCCTATCTCTGTTACGCCTGGATAGTAACCTGTCATGTTGGGTATCTCCAGGATGCCCACATAACCAGGAATACGTTTAAAATACGGAGGCCGCCGTATGTCCAGGCAGAAAGTAGATGCAGGGAAGTTAAGCATCCATTCCATAGAATCATTGGGTACACAGTGGAGGTGCCAGCGTGAGAGAGAGAGAGAGAGAGAGGGGGGGACGCCAGCGAGGTGGCAGATCTGACCCCTGAGGTCAGCCTCAACCGGTGCGATGGAGAATAACAACTGTGACGTGGTCGTGACGTGTTCATGACGTCACCTCTGCTACTGATCATGGAAGGATCAATATGATTGGTTCCCGCTCTTTTGCTGCAATGCCACTGGTCAAATTGTAATCCCTTGTGTTGTGTCCCACGAGGAGCCCTGCAGCTGCTGGCAAGGGTATTCACGTGAGGAAGTTCGTAGCTAGTGGACGTGTCCTGTTCTGTCTATCGGCCAATAGACTGAACACCTTCTATTCCTCACCATCAAGTTAAACTCAGCGTCTTTTCAATATACCAACGCTCGCCCGGAGTCGCGATCGTGACTATATTGTTTAGAAGCCTAGTGACAAATCACCAGAGCAAAACAGATTGGTATAAGGTAACCCCTGATGACAAGTTGAGATCGTTGTGAGTAACCTAAAGTGAATTAAGGAGTGCCGCCGCCTAAGTAAATCTGTGTGTGACTTTTACCACAGTGTACCGCTTGGTACCATATAACCAGCCGCCACCATATAACCAGCCGCCATCTCACACCAGAGCGTGTAGCTAGCCTCGAGCCGCCAGCCGCCCTGTCTCACTGTACTACGTGACATCACCACCCATACTCACCGCCAGTGCCACCAAGTGTGTGTGTGTGTCTGTTAGACATACAGCGCGCCCTCCTGCAAGTACCCTCCGTGTCAAGTACGGTTTGTGGGAAAGCCTGTCGCCGAGCGAAACCAGCTGTCAGGCCACCTACGAGTTCTTGCATAAATGTGCCGGAGTGAGTGAGTGAATAAGAGAGGTAGCCTACCTGTAAGTACAAGATCTTGCTATTGAATTATTGTGTCTGTCTGTGTTGATCTGAGGGATCAACCACAGTTCTCACCTTCTTATACATGACACAGGTATAGGTGGAGACCTAGACACCCGACGGTGTATGCGTGTTTATCTGTGTGGTATCACGGCATTTCACTAGTCTGTGAATGTGAGCTTCACATACACCACACATTTAATTATTGTGTGATATTATTATTGTGCATGTTATTGCCTGTCCCATTGTGATTTATTGCGCATCATCATTACCCGAGTATCCAGTTGGAACTCTTGTGATCCCTTTGCACACTGGCAGTTAGGTTGCCGTGTTAATGATTGGCTATCAATTGTGTTAGGTGTTTCTCCATGAGTGAATTCAAGGCGATTAGCCAGACGTCAAGAGTCTCGCTATTGCAACCATAGCCATTCTGACGCCAATCTAAAGTAAATCAAGCACCCTGTGTATTAGTGGTTAAGTTAATAAATAAACTACTGTTAAGCTTTATGCGGTGTTTACGTTGAACCTCTTCTGAATACTGCCAACTATTTACTCAAGCCTTCAGCTCCAGGTGTCTTCAACACCGAGTTGCCTATTATTCACTAAACTATAAATGTGATGAGGACCCTAGGAGTCCCTTAAAGTGTCTTAAGCATTGAGGAGATTCCAACAATCAACGTAGACCAGGACCAGGTGAGGCTAGTCTGAGAAGAAACCCTCAAGGACTCTAACTCGACCTTGCTCCCAGGCCCTGTATGGTTACTCTCGTATTTTCTCTGCTGATTCTGACAGCTTCGTGAAGCGTCTGCCACATGTACATTGGCGACGTACGCATTGCAGTCGTGAGAGCAAAAGAGAAAACCCCACATCTGGCGCTCTACGTGATTGGCTTAGTAGGACCTATGAGCTAGGTTGTAGAGTAAAATTTCGCACTTAAATTTTCCCTGAAAGTTCAAAAGTGACGAGCAGTGTTCAGAGGACGTTTAACACCCTGTTAGGTACACACACCACCAGTGTGTCTGAGTGTGTAGAGTACAAACTGTGCTACCTGTATCTTCACTTGGCCTTGACCGCTCATAGACCTGATGACTACGACACTCTTAGTGAGCAAGAGTGTAAGGAACGAGTGGAGCAGCACATGAGGGCCGTGAAAGTGGAGATGCTACAAGCACACATGCAGGGTAGTGCTGAGGTGGTTTGCACAAGTCTCATCATACTAGATGAGGCTATCGATGGTGAGACCCCGGTGAGAGATAACATAGTGAGAGAGACCCCAGTGAGAGACAACATGGAGGTAGAGACCCCTGTGGGTGACGTCACTGAGAATGATGTCACTAAAATCACGCGCGCTGCGGAAGAAAACGGAGTCACGCGGGAATCTAGCCCTTTAAATACTTCGTTGGGGGGATTCTACGGGGAAGAATTTCTACCCAAAAGGTCCTTGTGGATGACGCCAGCTCAAAGAGTTGGTATTACAGGCTCTCACTTATTCACCTTTGAGGAATACCACGACCAGGTTAAGGGGTTGGGATTTGAAGGGAATAAAGTAGCAGAGCAAGCTATGAAACTCTGAACTGATCAGCAGGACAGAGAAAGCAAACTCTGGACTGATCAGTAGAACCGAGAAAGTACTGAACGCATAGCTCTCATGCAGTTGCAAGCAAGGCAGGATGACCAGACAAGTGGTCGTTCAACAGAGACTAACGTTGAACAAGGTAAGACTGTCAAACTACCCAAACTAGCTAACTTTGATGAAAGGGGTGACTCGATGGATGCATACATCAAGCGTTTCGAAGGTCACGCCGCTGATTGCGGGTGGGAAAGATCAGAGTGGGCACTCGCTCTTAGTGCATTGTTAAAGGGCAGGGCACTAACTATCTACCACAGTCTGGGTCCGCACCAGCGCGGAGATTACGAGGCATTGACAACAGCGCTGCTGAACGGTTTTGGCATCACTGCAGACCGGATGCTAGAGAATTTCCATAGGGCTCAATCGCAAAAAGGAGAGACATATGTGCTAATGTTACAGCGGTTAGAATCGAGTCTAAACCGTTACTGTGAACTCATGGAGACTGCTCCTGGGAGCATGGAGTTCTATCAACTGATGATTCGTGAACAGTTCTTAGAAGCATGCGAATTGTCTCTGCGTGTCAAGCTCAAAGAGCAAGAAATTGTGTCAAATCTGTCTATGGCCAAGCAAGGTGATCTGTGGGCTGGGGCAGGAGACAGGTGAAAGGGGTGAAGCCGCACGAGAAGCATCATGCTACAGGTACTGGCGAGGAAGCTAAGCCTAAGACTGGTGTGTCGGGGGAGCAGGGAAACTCCTCCAACAAGCATGTGCACAAGTGCTACACCTGTGGTAAGCCAAGTCATCGTGCAGCTGATTACAAGGTAAAACCGAAGTCAGGTTACATAGCAGGTGTGAGCTCAAGTGGTAAGATACATCCCAACGTCGGAAAGGATCCACTAGCTTGGACCCTTGAGGTGGTGGACGGAAATGTTAATGGAAAATCGGCGAAAATCTTCCGTGACAAAGGCGCCACTACTCACATGGTAAGAAAAAACCTAGTAAACCCAAGATCTGAGACAGGTAGACACATCTATGTCCAATTCCCAAATGGCTGTACTAAAGAGATGGTGGAGGTGTATGTGTGCTTACATCACAGGTAAAATTCGTGCCGTTCAACAGGACGTGCTGTATATGGACTTGTATTGGGGAATGTCCCGGGAGTCTCTGAGTGCCCAAGTCCACCCTCAAAGAAAACGGGGAGTGAGTGAGGAAGCTGCCTCAGCTGGATGCAGCCGCCCTCAGTCAGCTGGTGCCACGGGTGACTCGCCCGGGGGTGACGTCACAGGGAGTGACCACACCCTCACCCAGCTGAAGAATAAAGGAGAGAAAGCAAGCTGTGAAGTTATGGAGAGAGAAGCAAAACCCCTGGATGAAGCGACGGCAACTCCATTAACAGGTAACTCGCTAGTGGCAGCTGTCACCATGAGGTCAGAGAGCAACAAGCCGACTCGCCCAGAAAAACCTTTGAAATTACGTGACATTTAGGGAGTGTCTGCAAAGGTGAAACAAGCAAAAGAATGCAAGTACAATGTAGGTGACAAGGTACTTTTGTTACTTCCCACCAGCAGGAACAAGCTCTTGCTGCAGTAGAAGGGCCCATTCACGGTAGTGTAGTGCTCGCACTCGTTAAACTATGTGCTCGACATCGATGGTGCCAGGAAGAAGTACCACATCAACATGCTCAAACGCTACGAGGACCCTCCTGTAGATGGATCCAGCAAGCCGAAGAAGCGTGTAAGACGTAAGAACAGGAGAGGACCGCGGGGCTCGACATCGACAGGGCGCCGATCGACCACCCACTGCTCTCAGCGACGATCGCCGGTGTCTCAGTGATAACCGCAGACGAGGAGGTAGGTCAGCCAGGTATCTTCAATCAACAGCAGCAGGAGACACACCGAGATGTTAAGGTTGATGATCAGCTGTCTGAAGGTCAAGTCGACCAGGTTATTCGACTGGTAGCAGAGTACAAGGAGGTACTCTCTGACGTCACTACAGTAGCAAAGTTAGAGGGTTACTGCATACCTTTGCTAGAGCAGCAAGCGGTACGAATAAAAACATATCTTGTTCCTCATCAGCTTGTACCACAGGTGAGAGAAGAACTGGCATCTATGATTAATGCGGGAGTAATAGAGAAGTCGACCTCACCGTACTCAAGCCAGATGGTGTTAGTGAAGAAGCCTAGGGGAGGTGTGCGCATCTGCCTCGACTTCAGGAAGTTGAACTCCATCATAGAGTTTGATGCTGAACAGATGTTCAATCAAAATGAGATCTTCTCGAGGTCAGCTTCCAGTTGCTATTTCTCCAAGCTCGACCTGACAAAAGGATTTTGGCAGATTCCATTAGATGAAGACAGTAAGCGCTGCACTGCCTTCATGACAAGGGAAGGTCTCTTAAAGTTCACAGTCCTCCCGCTTAGACTGGTGAACGCCCCGGCCGTGTTCAACAGAACTATGAGCAAGGTCTTGCGGGGAATTACTGGAGTAGAAGTGTTCGTGGACGAAGTGCTCATCCACTCTGCTACGTGGGAAGAACATCTGAGCTTGCTAAGGCAGGTGTTGGCAAGACTACAAGAAGTAGGAATGGTTACAAAACCCACTAAGTGTGAGTTGGGGTGCAAGGAGGTCAGGTACCTTGGTCACGTGATAGGGGGGGGGAGGGGGTTCACCAGGCCGCTGCCTGAGAAGATCACCAAGATCAGTGAAGCCGCTCCACCCGCCACCAAGACACAGGTTAAGTCATTCCTGGGACTTGCAGGGAACTACAGAACTTTCATTCCCAATTTCACGTCCATAGCAACTCCGCTAACTAACCTAACCAAGAAGAATACACCGGTTAGAGTACGTTGGACAGAAATGGAGAACTTGGCATTCTCGACGCTCAAGAAGAAGCTAACTGAAGCACCCATCCTTAGACTACCAGATTCTACCAAGGAGTACATCCTCCGGACAGATGCCTCAAATACAGGTTTTGGTGCTGTGCTCATGCAAGAGTACGACAGTGAAATCTGACCAGTTGTGTACTCCAGTCGTAAATTGAGCGATGCTGAGCAGAAGTACTCCACTGTAGAAAAGGAACTCCTTGCTGCTGTCATGGGAGTAAGGAAATTCTACCAGTATCTCTACGGTAAGCATTTCATGTTTCAAGTAGATCACCAACCCCTCAGCCACATCGGTACGCTTAAAAACGCAAACCCTAGAATAATGCGCTGGGTGTTGTTCCTTCAACAGTTCACATTCCGCGTGGTTTACATAAAGGGAGCCGACAACGTAGGTGCTGACTGGTTGAGTAGGTCAGCGGTGATTAACGAGACGTCGAACGAGGGAGACATGAAGGAGGTAATGCAACGCGAATCACCGGACATTAGTTCCCAGTGTGCCTCTGATGTTTCAGGCATGACAGGTGGAGAGAGGCAGTGGACAGACTAGCGTCACTCAGAATTTTGAGGCGTTGAGCCGACCTAGAGCTGGAGCTTCGTAATTTCAAGCACTGGAGACCACAGTCCTTGAAATTCCCATAAGTGACACAAACGGTTCGGGCCCATTCCTAGCACCTCTCCAAACCGCCCAATCACACTAGCTATCATATAGTCTATAATTTTAAACGGAAACGGAATATCGTGAACCAACATGAAACAAATGCTGGCTGAAGTTCAATATTTGCACCACTGTGTCACTGGTGCAAGTTGAGAGGGCGGTACTCCTGGCAGGGCAAGCACTCCTTCAAACTCACATAAGACATCTTCTTAAATGCCTTGGGGCTTCCAAACTTGACCAAGCCTATTCCACTTAAACAAAGTTGGACAACCGACACAGCCTGGAAGTGAGCTCGTATTATATCACAGAGCCACAGAGACGACGGCATTATCAGGCCTGCTGGCAAACTTTAATCCAACTGTATCACACCAGCACAACACTGGGAAATGTTTGTACTGCATTGGACGCATGTTGCCTCGTCGTCTGGTTAGTGTGTGGCGCTATATTGTGCTATAGGCACTTAATATAGTCCGCATATTTACGAGACGAACATTTGAGCATTCTGATGTTTCACTCATTTTATTACATAAATTTCTCAAATGACACACCATTGAATAATCCTGGATATAAAAAGAGGGAAAACAAATCAGAGATATTGATATATATATCTACATATACCTCCACAGCAACTCCTGCCACGAGGCTATAGGCCATCCAATATACTCACTTCACCACGGCCGAAGTCAGTCATATACAATCTTTTCTTTTTTATCCCGTGATCAGGGGAAATGCATTTTAACCATATTAGAAGGGATAAAAACTATTTTTTATTTAGCTTTATTGAGTTAAAATGGCCCCCGCTATGTCTCGGTGCTATGTTGCACAGTTTCCTGGTCATTAACGGGATTAATTCAAGCTGACTCCTGTAGGGGAAGTGTTACAATTAGGAAAATGAGACCAACGTAGATGAAATTGTAAACACTCCCTAACCCCTTACACTGGACGGTAGAGCGACGGTCTCGCTTCATGCAGGTCGGTGTTCAATCCCTAACCATGCAAGTGGTTGGGCACCATTCCTTTCCCCCCGTCCCATCCCAAATCCTTATCCTGACCTCTTCCCAATGCTATATAGTTGTAATGGCTTGGCGCTTTCTCCTGATAATTCCCTTCCCTTTCTTCTTCCCAGAAGGAGTGTTTCCCAGGCCAGTGTTATAAGGCGGCCTGACAGCGCTTTGGATTCATACATAGTCCTGAGGTTCCGGGTTCAGTTCCCGGTGGAGGCGGAAACAAATGTGCAAAGTTTCTTTCACTCTGATGTTCATTTTCACCTAGCAGTAAATAGGTACCTGGGAGTTAGACAGCTGCTACGGGCTGCTTCTTGGGGGTATGTATAACAAAAAAGAAGACCTGGTCGAAGACCGTCCGCGGGGACGCTAAACCCCGAAATCATCTCAAGATAACCTTCCCAAGCACATAAAGACATATCCTTTATTGCTTCCTCAACTAACTTCATTTCATTTACGGTTTTAAAATTATTCCTTAAATATTGCAATTACATGCAAATAATAACTCTTGATATTATCATTTCAGAGCAAGGTAATTTCTTTAATATTATCTATTTTTTCGCAGGATATTCCTGCGCGGGCACTAAGCCTCTGGCTGGTCCACTGCGCGGGCACTAAGCCTCTGGCTGGTCCACTGCGCGGGCACTATAAGCCTCTGGCTGGTCCACTGCGCGGGCACTAAGCCTCTGGCTGGTCCACTGCGCGGGCACTAAGCCTCTGGCTGGTCCATTGCGCGGGCACTAAGCCTCTGGCTGGTCCACTGCGCGGGCACTAAGCCTCTGGCTGGTCCACTGCGCGGGCACTAAGCCTCTGGCTGGTCCACTGCGCGGGCACTAAGCCTCTGGCTGGTCCACTGCGCGGGCACTAAGCCTCTGGCTGGTCCACTGCGCGGGCACTAAGCCTCTGGCTGGTCCACTGCGCGGGCACTAAGCCTCTGGCTGGTCCACTGCGCGGGCACTAAGCCTCTGGCTGGTCCACTGCGCGGGCACTAAGCCTCTGGCTGGCCCACTGCGCGGGCCCTAAGCCTCTGGCTGGCCCACTGCGCGGGCACTAAGCCTCTGGCTGGTCCACTGCGCGGGCACTAAGCCTCTGGCTGGTCCATTGCGCGGGCACTAAGCCTCTGGCTGGTCCACTGCGCGGGCACTAAGCCTCTGGCTGGTCCACTGCGCGGGCACTAAGCCTCTGGCTGGTCCACTGCGCGGGCACTAAGCCTCTGGCTGGTCCACTGCGCGGGCACTAAGCCTCTGGCTGGCCCACTGCGCGGGCCCTAAGCCTCTGGCTGGTCCACTGCGAGGGGCACTAAGCCTCTGGCTGGTCCACTGCGCGGGCACTAAGCCTCTGGCTGGTCCACTGCGCGGGCACTAAGCCTCTGGCTGGTCCACTGCGCGGGCACTCAGCCTCTGGCTGGTCCACTGCGCGGGCACTAAGCCTCTGGCTGGTCCACTGCGCGGGCACTAAGCCTCTGGCTGGTCCACTGCGCGGGCACTAAGCCTCTGGCTGGTCCACTGCGCGGGCACTAAGCCTCTGGCTGGTCCACTGCGCGGGCACTAAGCCTCTGGCTGGTCCACTAAGTGTTGCTTGTTTTTGTTTGACTTAGACGGAGTATGAGTATTTATGACTCGTATGGTCGCTTCGGGGAAATTTTGCCCCCATGTGTTTAACAACTTCTGCTCTGTTGAATCTAAAAAATAATATTTCTGGTCATTATCAATTTATTTATTTTTGCTTTCAGAGTTAATCAGGAGAAAATTTCCGGCCAAAATGTTTCCGTGGTTCGATCCATTGCCCTTCATATGTGGTCCTAAAGGTACAGTCTTATACTTAGCCAAACTTTTGATCTAAACCTTTCACATAATCTGTGTTACTTTGTGGTATAGTATTGAACACTTATAAATAAGAGCAGAGCATAAATAAATACTTAAATAAGACTTAAATACATAGCAGTGCTTTATAAAGATTAAATGAAATATATGCTAATATGGTTACATTATTTTAGATTTGATTAAAGCCTAGTATTTTGAATTCCTAATGCCATCAGTTTACAGCTGTGCTTTGGGACGACCTTGAATCAACACCGCTCAGAGATCCTACGGGAAGAATTTGCACATCTGTACAGCATTTATATCTGTGTGGTTTCAGTCCGTGTGACTGGTTGAGTTGCAGGCAGGTACTTGACTGGTCTCCTGAGTTGGTCATCAGCATAGTTGGTAGTACAGGTTGGGCCAGAACTGTATCTGCAGCTTTCCCTGTTAACATGGCAGGTGCTGTCACCGTGGTGGTTCAGGAGTCCGCACGTGTGTCAGTAGTAGTACAGGGACCCCCCCCCCCAATGTCACAGTGGTAGCAGTATTAAAATACAAAAGTGTTTACTTCTGCACGAGGCTCCAGTGGGAGTGAGGATGGACTTGTGACTTGTTTTCATTGGTAACATAATGTGGGAGAAACTTTGGACAGGCGGAGAGTAGGAGTGGCGCCATTTTCAGATGTTCAAAGGTTGGCAATTCAAACAGTTATGTCTGGTTGTGGTAACAACACCACTTTCAGTTGGAGGTAACTGTTCAACCATCTTGTTAGACTGAAGACAGTAAGCTGTGGTGTGGTTGTGGGCGGCTCCCAGGAACTGCTGCAGTTTCTAACATAAGTGTGACCCGAATTACAATCCTTGGTCGGAGATAATCGTTGCTGTGGGAGCTCCAATCCCAGAGACTGAACCAGTGAGGAAACTAAGAACTACCAACTCTGTCCTCATCTCCACCATATGTTCTGGTCTCATCTTGAGACGTGGTGGGCGCATGTGAAGTTTGTATAAGCGCCCTCCATGTTGAGGAAGAGGGCCGCTGATCTCTTCATGAACCATCTAAAGTCTGACAGACATTCGCGGGAAATACTGCAGCGGCATCTGTGTGGTTGTGTGTATCTTTGATTGTTGACATTAAAAGCGGACATCAATGATGATTCCTGGCCATACCACCTACTTGTTCAGGAGGCCCGACGTATTCTGGATGCCAAGGTTAGCCAAGGAGGGGACAGCCGTGAAGCTCCTCTAAAAATGTGTCTTTGGTATGTACAGCTGTAGGACACCAATGAGAGAAGTGTCTTAAGTAACAGTATCCTCGGACTTCAGGGGCCATGTCACCGAAAGTCCGATGAAAAATGGAATATTTACGAAAAATTACGAAAAATACTACAACGTTCTGGCAACACTGTGGTCCAAACCGTTTAATGATATCTTAAAAAATAACGTAATTAGAGTCAAATTTCCCGCTGCAACTTTCGTGAATCTGGTCCTCGCGCCGTGAGTACGCCGCGGGGTATTGTATCTTACGTTGTAGATGTCTTATTTTTCGTAATAGCGTTGAAAATAACATGTTATGCATAAAATGTATATAAACTAACCATATGGCAACACAACATATGGTCTGACACGAGGGTGGTGCAGTCAGTGACTGCGTGTCTCTCATGGAGAGAGGATGTACGCTGACGCGCTCACACAATATCTCCCAGAACATGCTATTTTTGAATTTTTAGCTATTTGTACTGCAATATGACTTACCAAACGAACAAGAGAGAAGCATTGACAGCTAGATGCATGCGAGCTCTCCATACGAGCTGGCCGCAATGCGTAAATCACCACTCACGAGTGACCGCAGGTTCAGTAGACTTTGAGAGCGCGCTACGCAACTCCAACTTTTAATACTAGATAAAATTTCACAGCCTTTATTTATTATTCTATTTACATGAAACTTGCACATTATATGTAGAAAATTCACCTCTATAAACGCATGTCATTATTCTTGTCTACGTAGATTTATTGATTTTATAAATAATGATACACCTCATTTTGTTGCATACGTTTTTGGGGAACTTTTATAAAATCTGTATTATTGCACTAAATACATCTAGGAAAATAATGTGACATGCAAATCTTTATTATATAGTAAGGTCATAGCTGAGTGTCTTATAAATGATTTTGGTTCACAATTGTGGGCTGTGAAATTTTTTGAACATATTTGAAAAATTCGTATTTTTTTGTTTTTTTTTTTTTTTCTCCGTCTCTATTTAGGCTGAGATGCTGAAACTTGGCCTAGGTGCAGCACCTTTCACATGTATCAGGATAATAAATTATGAATACCCTACAACAATTTTTTAAATCCGGGTGATATGGCCCCTTCAGCAAGGGTACAACACTGACGTAAAGTGCTGAGGGAGAATTCACAGGTGTTGGGGGTACGCGCTCATATGCGACGTCAAATGTAAGACGTCGCATGGAGGATGGCACACAAACTAGGTCGAGAAATGGCAGTGGCGACGGTATATACAGTTTCCCTTATATCCCAGTTCCTTGTTCTCATATCCTTATAAGTACTATACAGTTATATCAAGTCAGGAATTGGGATATATTGCTCTAGTGTTCAGTGACTCACAGTGATTGGGAACTGCCCTTGACCACCAAATCGTTAAATCAGTTTGGAGTAGTTGGCGAGGAGCTGAAAGTAATGTCCCTATAGAAAATGACTGAAGTTTTGAGTAATTAATTCTTCCCCTTTGGAACGTACTGTATTTTGCCTCCACTGAGGTTAAGTGTATCATGGAGGAAGTAATTGGATATAATATGTCATTAATGAACATATTGTAAGACTACTGCCATATTAGTGTCAGAGCCGTTGGTAGAGAGGCTGTTGGTGTACAGAACACTGGATGGGCAAGGAGGTTTAGATGAACTAGCTGCTAGAGATTAGCAAACACTTGCTCGGCGTCTTGTTGCCTTTCATGACTGCCTCCCCATGCAATCCAAGCGAAAGTTTTGAGATGTTGGAAAAGTATTAGATAAATCTTATAAACACTCACTACACCCTGGAATTCAAATAGCTTCTTAGGAGTTGTGGGTCGTAAGAACTCTTGGAGAGACTCAGTCTTCTTCACCAATGACAGGATATCAATAGTAGGTACTTTGCGACTCAGGAAGTAGAGCTCAGGCACCTAAAAAAATGTATTTACCTTGCTTAATCTGGAGTCCATAGCTGTGAGTGAGTAGCAGAAGGTGTTCCGATGTTCACCTGTAGAAGGACTCTCTCTGACGAGGCATTAATGTAGGCACAGCACTTGAAAAGGTCTCTGATGACTTGATCAATGAAATGTTGGAATGTCTGGACTATTTGACAGAGGCCAAATGGCATCAAAAACATTTTAAACTAGCCAAAAGATATAGTACTTACTATTCTGGGGACATACGCAGCATACACCAAGACTTGGTAAAATGCTCAAACTAAATATATTTTAGAGAAAGTGTTCGCTCCTTGCAGTTCGTTAAAGAAATCCTGAATGTGTGGGATCAGATTTTGGTTCAAAAGTTTCCTTACATTAGGGCTCTGTATTCCTTCAAGGAAAGACATCTTCTGCGGTTGTCCTGGCAACCGTAGGCAGTTGGAAGGCTCAGAAACTATTAGTACGTCTCACAACACACACAGCTAACAACTTGTTAGATTCTTCCTTGACCATCTCCCCTCCCTGTCCAGCTCGTTGCTGCCGTGGAAGGGCTTGGTGGGCGGCTGCCGGTGTGTGGTGCTCCTTAGGGCGGTCCCCTGTCCTTTTGTAGCCTTGTGGTCCTGCTGCTGTCCTCGCGAATTTTGCTGGACGCCTTTTCCTATTCCTTCTGTTTCGTTTTTCTCCCCCCCCCCCTCTTCTCCTATCTGCTTGTCGTTTCCTGCCGACCTTTTGCTTGTTTTGATTATTCCTTTGGACTTCTTCTATTTTGACACCCGGGTGTTTGAGGAGGCATATTCTTGCATCTGTAGTACCTAACGTCGCGAGCGAGGGGAACCTTTTATTGTTAATCCTCCTTTCATCACTGAACCCCGCTCTCGACGGAGTCACGGTTCTTAAGGTGGCGTTTGTGGGGTATATACTCACGACGCACCCCTGGGGGCCCCCGGCAAGATCGGCGATAGCTTCTTGTTGGGTGTCCTGCCTCTAATTGTGGCTCCATGGTAGGTGTGGGGGTACATTCGTTAATGAAAGTTTTTTCCTCGTTTTCATGGCTGACAATGTTTCCCTTGTTCCTTCTCAGGCACGTGGGGTTGGCGACCAAGCCCCCGAGTCGGACTGTGTTGGAAGACCAACTGTAGCCCCCGCCGACCTGACTACTCCCCCCAGCTCCCCTCCCTCCTCTGTGGTAGGGTCGACTCCCCAGCCTCCAGTGGTGACCACCTCGTCCCCTGGCATGGCTTTGTCTCTCTTTGTGACTACTGTGACTTTTACCCCCTCTCTCTCTCTCTGGGGGGTTCTCAACGCCGTCCCCGCCACGGCCGCACTCGCATGATCCCTTCCCGTAATAGTACTTATAATGCCTTGTTTGGTCCCGCTACGTGGGCTAAATACTTTGATCTCCACCATCTGGATTCTACTCCTCCTGACGATTTCTCCCTCCATAAACACCTTTTTGGTTCAGTAGATGCCTCTGTTACTTTTAACTCCACCAGTTATAGTACGCCTGTTGTCGCTGCTCCTTCTCATGATGCAGCTACTTGCTTAGCCACTTTGTTCTGCATTGGAGAGACCCCTGTTCGGGTCTCCAAAAACGCTCAGTTAAATGCCAGTCTTGGCACTGTTCTCCTCCCACACCATGTTGCAACTGGTGTTCGGGACCTCAAAGATTGCCATGAGGATATTAAACATATCCTCGAAGCCCAAGGCCATTCTATCCTCCAGGTGGACACGTTTACTCGACCCCCTCGTGGTCGTCGCTGTCAGCCCCTTCGAGTTGTAAAAATCACCTTTGATAGTAGGGCCCTTCCGCCCTCTATTATTCTTGCTGGTGCCAGATGCTCCGTTCAGAAGTACATTCCCTCTCCTAGACTTTGCAATAAGTGTTGGAAGTTCGGGTACGGTGTCCTCAAATGCACCAGTACTGTGTATCTGTGCCCCTTGTGTGGGGACGATAGTCATTCTAAGTCCGAGTGCACTTCTCCCCAGGCTCGCTGCCTCAATTGCGGTGAAGCCCATCCTACCTTCTCACGCTCGTGTATGCACTACAAAATCGAGAAAGCCGTCCTCAACTTGAAGCACTGTGATCGTCTGTCTTTTCTTGAAGCGAGACGCCAAGTTTGTCGTCTCACCCCCTTTTGCGGGCATCTCCTACGCTCGTGTGTTGCGTTCTACCTCTCCTCGTCCTTCCCGTCTCCCTCAGTCTCACAACCGTTTCCAGGCCTTAAACCCGACCACACCCACCACCTCCTCTCTTATTCCTTTGCCTCCTGTCCTGGATAGTCTCCCTCCCGGTTCCCCATCTGGGGTTTCCCCCCCTTCCTACCCAGTCCACCATATCTCCTTTGTCTTCTCCCCTATCTCCTCCCACTCTTCCCTATCTCCTCCCACTCTTTCTTCCCGACCCTCCCCCCAGTCTCTTGACCCTCCACGCCACCTGTCTGTCCAGGCTGATATCCATCATCCTCCCAGCAATCTTCGTGTTGTTCGCTCTCGTTCCTCTTCTCTTGCTGAGACCATTGAGTCTGTCGCCCGGTACGTTGTTACTGGATCGCCTGTCTATTCGAGTCAGAAACGTAAGCCTGGCTCCTCTCCAGCGGGTAAGAAGGTTTCGCTTTCTTCCTCACCCCCTCCCTCTTACTCTGTCACTACATCCCCTCCCAATTCAGTGGTCGAACCCCCTGTGTCTGATATGGAGGTTTCTTCCGCCCCCGATTCCCTCTCTGTTGCTGCCCTTCCTGAGGTGCACTCCCTGATTTCTGCCTCCCCTCCTCCAACTGTCCTTGCCTGTCCCTCTCAGTTTTCTCCTCTTCCTCTGGAGCCCGTCAGTCCGCCTCTGGTCTGTTCTCTCACTCCCTTCCCTCTCTCCTTACTAAGTTTACCCATGCCCCCTAACCCTGATTTTGCCGACCCTGCTCCTGATCCAGACACTGATCCTGATCTTGAGATTCTTTAATAAACTGTGTTCCTCTTTACCTTTATTTATTTGTTGTTCTCTGTTACTGTCCTTTCTCTTTGATAATGTCTATTCTTCAGTGGAATATGCGTGGATTTTATGCCAACTTCAGATAAACTCCAACTTCTAATTACACAGTTTACACCACTTTGTGTTTGTCTCCAGGAACCAATGCTTGGTGCTCGTCCTGGTCACTTTCGTGGTTTTTCCTTTCTTCTTCCCCTCCCCCCCAGCTCTTGCTGGGGCCCATAACTCTACTGCTCTCTTAATTCATTCTGATATTCCCTTCGTCCCCCTACTTCTTCCGTCACCTATCCATTGTTCTGCTGCCCGTGTTTTTGTGGGTAAATGGTATACAGTCTGTTCCGTTTATCTCCCTCCGAATGTCCCTCTTTCCCTTCCTTATCTTAAGCACCTCCTGGTCTCCTTGCCAGCGTCAGTGCTCCTTTTGGGTGATTTCAACTGTTGACATTCCCTCTGGGGTGATGTGCTGACAAACACCCGAGGCCGTCGTCTCGAACCGTTTGTCCTCGCTTCTACTCTATCTCTTCTGAATTCTGGTGAGCCCACTCATGTGGACTCTCGAACTCGCACCGTTTCCTGTCTTGATCTTTTCTCTCTGCTCGTCGCACCTTTACTTAGATTTCATGTGGCAGGTTCTCGATGACCTCCATAACAGTGATCATTTCCCCATCCTCGTTTCCTTTTTCTCTTTCCACCCTCCCCTTTCCTTCCCTAGGTGGCAGTTTGCCAAGGCTGATTGGTGCCTATTCACCCTCCTTGCTACTCTCTCTGATCTCTTCTCTCTGCCTCTTCCTCGCGACCTCCTCCTTTTTTTATGACACTGTCTTCAACGCTGCCCTCTGCTCTATCCCTCGCTCTTCCTCCCGGGGCACACGGAAGTGTGTTCCCTGGTAGAATGCGGACTGTGCTCGGGCTGTCCACTGTAAGCGTACAGCCTGGAAAAAATACCGCCGCCGGCAGACGGCTGATTCTTTTATTCTGTTTCGGAAGGCAAGTGTGGTGGCCCGTAGGACCATCCGTACAGCTAAACGTTAGAGTTGGAAATCTTATGTTTCCACCATTACGTCCGATACTCCTCTACCGCAGATCTGGAAGAAGATCCGCAAGATTGCGGGCAAGTTCGTTCCAGATGTCTCGCCGGTTCTCCACCTCCGTGGAACTCTTGTGGCGGATCCAGTGAAGGTCGCGGCTGAACTGGGTTCCCACTTTTCTTCTGTTAGCTCTGGTTCTCATCTTCCTCAATCCTTCCTTCTTTGTAAGCCTGTTCTTGAATCTTATCCTTTAGATTTCCACACTCATCTCCGCCTTCAATATAACGATCCTTTCTCTCTTTCTGAACTTCAGTCTGCCCTGGCCCTCTGCGGATCTATGGCGGCGGGCTCGGATGACGTTCATTATAAGATGCTTCGCCATCTCCCTCTGTGCACGTCTCAGTATTTACTGAATCTGTATAACCAGGTCTGGGAGTCGTCGTCCGTCCCTGAGGACTGGCTCGATGCCGTTGTACTCCCTATTCGGAAACCAAGGTCTCTCGGTACGTCCCCTAAGGATTTCCGCCCTATTACTCTCACGAGTTGTGTTTGCAAGCTGTTTGAGCGTATGGTAAATGTCCATCTGATGTGGTTCTTGGAACACCATCACCACCTCTCTCCTTCTCAATTTGGTTTTCGCAAATGCCGCAGCACGACTAATGTCCTGGTGAACTTGGAGGTCTATATTCGTACTGCTTTTGCTGCGAAGACCTCCATTGTTGCTGTCTTTTTTGACTTGGAAAAGGCTTATGACACGACTTGGAGATACCATATTCTGTCCCCACTTCGTTCTTTTGGCCTTCGTGGTAATCTCCCTCTCTTCCTTCAAAGCTTTCTCTCTCGTTGTACCTTTTGAGTCAGGCTTGGTGCCACTCTCTCTGCCTCTTTTCGGCAGTATGAAGGTGTGCCCCAAGGTAGTGTTCTGAGTACTACTCTTTTTCTGGTTGCCCTCAATGGTCTTCTTTCCTCCCTTCCTTCTGGCATCTTCTCCGCTCTTTATGTTGACGATCTTACTCTTTGCTGTCGGGGTGATGATTCGCCTCTCCTTCAACGGCAGCTTCAACTTGCGATTGACGCCGTGTCATCTTGGGCCACCAATCATGACTTCAAGTTTTCTACTACTAAGACTTGTGCCATGATTTTTACTCAGAAGCGGGTTGTTCTTCGTCCCTCTTTGTCACTTTATGGTCATCCCCTTGAGTACAAAGATTCCACGAAGCTTTTGGGGTGGTTCTTTGACACTCATTTGTCTTGGTCGCCCCGTGTCTCTTACCTTCGTGTTAAATGTTCTAAGGCCCTTAACCTACTTAAGGTTTTGTTCCGTACTTCTTGGGGAGCGGATATGCGCACGCTCCTCTATTTGCATTCCTCTCTCGTCCTGTCTAAGCTCGATTATGGTTGCCCTGCTTACTCTTCTGCTTCTCCTACTCTTTGCCGTCTTGATCCTTTGCACCATACTGGGTTGTGCCTCAGCTCTGGTGCTTTTCTTTCAACTCCTACCCTCAGCTTGTACGCTGACACTGGCTTTCTGTCTCTCCAGGATCGCCGTAATCGCTACAGTCTTCGCTATCTTACGCGATCCTTATAGCATCCTCACTCTCGCCTCTATCGTGCTTTGACTTTTACCCCTCCTGTACCTCTTCACCACCTTCCTCTTTCTGTCCGTTTGTCTCGCTTACAAGATTCTCTTTCGGTTCGTATTACTAATGTTTCTCGTATTGTTTCGTCCTTGCCCCTGTGGAGGGTCCCCATTCCCAAATTTTGTACTTCTCTGACCCGCATCACAATAGCTTTTATCCCCCTCTTACAGTTCTGAAACGCCTCTTCCTTGAGCACTTTTCTTCTCACTCCCACTCCGTTCCCATCTTCACCGACAGGTCAAATTCTGCTGACGGTGTGGGCTACTCTGTTTTTTTTCCTGACTACACTTATATGTGTCACCTTCCTCCGGAGGCTAGCATCTTCACAGCAGAACTCTATGCTATTCTCTATGCTCTTCGTCTCCTGCTTTCCCGGTGTCAATCCTCCTTCATAGTGGTAGTTGACTCTCATAGTGCCCTCATGGCTTTAGGGTCCTTTAATCCGGTCCACCCAGTGGTCATCGAGATTCAACATTGGCTGTTTCTTATCTCCAGTAAATTTAAGTCGGTTACGTTTTGCTGGGTTCCCAGCCATGTTAGTGTCTCTTTAAATGAGCGTGCAGATGCTGCTGCTAAGGACGCTATCCGCACTTGTCCCATCTCCCATAAAGGTATTCCTTATTCCAACTTTTACCCAGTTATTCATGCCTCCATCTTTGCCCGCTGGCAGAGTTGTTGGTCTTCTGTTATTGGTAACAAACTGCGTACTCTTAAGAGTTGTGTGTCCCAGTGGCCTTCCTCCTACCACCTTAACCAACGGTGGGACAAGGCTCTGGCTAGGTTACGTATTGGCCAAACCTGTTTAATTCACGGTCACTTAATGGAGCGACGCCCTGTTCCTTATTGTCCAAATTGCATTGTCCCTCTTACGGTCGTACATATCCTTGTTGAATGTCCTGACTTCCAGGACGAGCGTGTGTCTTTGTTTTCCGACCGTCCCCCGTGGTCGCTTGTCCCTCGATAGAATTCTTGGCGACTCGGATACTTTTGATATCGTTCGCCTTATGCGTTTTTGTTCTCGTATTGGCATTTTTGGTGCTATTTAGCGCCCTCTGATTATCCTGTACATTTAATGGTGCTACACAGCCTTCCCGGTTTGGTGCCTTCTATTGATAATTACTTACTTCCTTGACCATCTGGAATCATTCTGGGTGTAGGCAGACCTGAGGTACATTATGAAGGAAGACTTAAGTGATTAAATTTGGCCTCTTGTGCGTGAGGCCCGGTGATGTCCTTGAATCCAGCACAGGTTCTGCTGGGCTGGTGATGTACTCAGTGCCAAGCTGGTGAGCAATCATTGAGTGGCGATCATCCACTAGAGACTACCACATGCCAGATCCACGATGATGATGTGATGCCATAGGAATCTGCACTCCAGTATGGGGATATTAATTTTAGTAACACGAAAGTCCACGAAAAGTGACCGAGGTCAACAAACTCAAGGGTGACCACGCTATCACCATAGGTAGAGTCAGAAGTGCCAGTGGTAGCAACCAGGTAGGTCCTCCCGTGGAGTGCTAGGTGACTTGCCCACTGGAAGAGGTAGAACAGAAATCTTCATGTCTCAAGAGGCAACATCACTGACAGATAGAATCGAACGTACACACAGTGAATTAGCCAGGTAGCAATATCTATGCCTTAGAATAACAGCTACCTGCTGAAAAAAAATAGATTCTAGATAACCGTATCGCTATACAGATATGATTTTTTTTAAGATTAAGCTGTATCAGAGGTCTCTCAAGAGGCAGTTTCACGTTGGTCACATATCTGATGGTGGATAAGGATTGTATTGTTTATTATTGTATAGTTTTCGGTGTCGCATTATAACAGTATTATTTTGTAATGCCTAATATATCATTGTTTGGATACATGCTGTCTTCAGGATTAAATTAAAAATACATATATACATATAAATATATGCATTACAATAAATTTTTTCCTCTTATAACTTATAGACCTTCCGTATAAAACTACAACAAACTCAGACGAAAGACACCAATTTAGAGAGGTACGTTGAGTTGTTCTATATTCTTTGTAGTAGTTTGTTGTATATTTATGTTACTAATCAGCCAAGTACTGCACAAGGTTCTTTGATGAATGGTTTAACAGAACCTCATGTCAACAAATCAAACACCGAACAGTTGATATAATCTTTTCTAAAACAGTTTATAGCTGTTGTTAAAGTGAGTTTAAGTGTGAGTTGTATTATAAGTAGCCTCATTCAACAGCCTAGTGCTGCCGAATAATTAGTTAAATCATTATTTGTGTCGAGGTACAGATAGCCAGTGTATTATACATGAACAAATCCACAAGGGCCGTGACGAGGATTCGAACCTGCGTCCGGGAGCATCCCAGACACTGCCTTAATCGACTGAGCTATGACAGAGTTAAATATGTTGAAACCGAAGTTCTACTGAACTTACTGGATCCCGTAGCCTCTCCGAGGCATAAACCAGGGTTTTACACAACTCCCCCCCTGCACCCGAGCTATGTCTTGTGGATTTGTTCATTTGATGCATCACGTTAGTGTGATCTCTGTGTGTATTATACATGTTAGGCTTATACAGAGGTTCCCCCCCCCCTTCAAGGTACTGATCCTCCCCAGGATGCAACCCCACAACAGTTGACTAACTCCCGGGGGCCTATTTACTGCTAGGGGAACAGAGGCATCAGGTGATAGGTAACGTGGTCCAACCATTTATGTCGTGCCAAGGATTTGAACCTGGAATTCCCGATTGTGAGTCGAGAACGAAGCCGACTGTACTACCGGGGCTCAATATATATGTATATGGAGTTTTGAGGGAATAAAGATTATAGTCCCCTATACATATATATATATATATATATATATATATATATATATATATATATATATATATATATATATATATATATATATATATATATATATATATATATATATATAACTGAAAACTCACACCCCAGAAGTGACTCGAACCCATACTCCCAGGAGCAATGCAACTGGTATGTACAAGACGCCTTAATCCACTTTACCATCACGACCGGACAAAATGAGGTGATAGCCGAGGCTATTTGAACTACCCCACCGCCGGCATTCGGATAGTAATCTTGGGCATAGCATTTTACCAAATCACCTCATTCTTTGGGGCACACGTGAGGAACACAAATGCGAACAAGCCTGAATGGTCCCCAGGACAATATGCAACTGAAAACTCACACCCCAGAAGTGACTCGAACCCATACTCCCAGGAGCAACGCAACTGGTATGTACAAGACGCCTTAATCCACTTGACCATCACGACCGGACAAAATGAGGTGATAGCCGAGGCTATTTGAACCACCCCACCGCCGGCACTCGGATAGTAATCTTGGGCATAGCATTTTACCAAATCACCTCATTCTTTGGGGCACACGTGAGGAACACAAATGCGAACAAGCCTGAATGGTCCCTAGGACAATATGCAACTGAAAACTCACACCCCAGAAGTGACTCGAACCCATACTCCCAGGAGCAACGCAACTGGTATGTACAAGACGCCTTAATCCACTTGACCATCACGACCGGACAAAATGAGGTGATAGCCAAGGCTATTTGAACCACCCCACCGCCGGCACTCGGATAGTAATCTTGGGCATAGCATTTTACCAAATCACCTCATTCTTTGGGGCACACGTGAGGAACACAATTGCGAACAAGCCTGAATGGTCCCCAGGACAATAAGCAACTGAAAACTCACACCCCAGAAGTGACTCGAACTCATACTCCCAGGAGCAACGCAACTGGTATGTACAAGACGCCTTAATCCACTTGACCATCACGACCGGACAAAATGAGGTGATAGCCGAGGCTATTTGAACCACCCCACCGCCGGCACTCGGATAGTAATCTTGGGCATAGCATTTTACCAAATCACCTCATTCTTTGGGGCACACGTGAGGAACACAAATGCGAACAAGCCTGAATGGTCCCCAGGACAATATGCAACTGAAAACTCACACCCCAGAAATGACTCGAACCCATACTCAGTTTTCAGTTGCATATTGTCCTGGGGACCATTCAGGCTTGTTCGCATTTGTGTTCCTCACGTGTGCCCCAAAGAATGAGGTGATTTGGTAAAATGCTATGCCCAAGATTACTATCCGAGTGCCGGCGGTGGGGTGGTTCAAATAGCCTCGGCTATCACCTCATTTTGTCCGGTCGTGATGGTCAAGTGGATTAAGGCGTCTTGTACATACCAGTTGCGTTGCTCCTGGGAGTATGGGTTCGAGTCACTTCTGGGGTGTGAGTTTTCAGTTGCATATTGTCCTGGGGACCATTCAGACTTGTTCGCATTTGTGTTCCTCACGTGTGCCCCAAAGAATGAGGTAATTTGGTAAAATGCTATGCCCAAGATTACTATCCGAGTGCCGGCGGTGGGGTGGTTCAAATAGCCTCGGCTATCACCTCATTTTGTCCGGTCGTGATGGTCAAGTGGATTAAGGCGTCTTGTACATACCAGTTGCGTTGCTCCTGGGAGTATGGGTTCGAGTCACTTCTGGGGTGTGAGTTTTCAGTTGCATATTGTCCTTGGGACCATTCAGGCTTGTTCGCATTTGTGTTCCTTACGTGTGCCCCAAAGAATGAGGTGATTTGGTAAAATGCTATGCCCAAGATTACTATCCGAGTGCCGGCGGTGGGGTGGTTCAAATAGCCTCGGCTATCACCTCATTTTGTCCGGTCGTGATGGTCAAGTGGATTAAGGCGTCTTGTACATACCAGTTGCGTTGCTCCTGGGAGTATGGATTCGAGTCACTTCTGGGGTGTGAGTTTTCAGTTGCATATTGTCCTGGGGACCATTCAGGCTTGTTCGCATTTGTGTTCCTCACGTGTGCCCCAAAGAATGAGGTGATTTGGTAAAATGCTATGCCCAAGATTACTATCCGAATGCCGGCGGTGGGGTGGTTCAAATAGCCTCGGCTATCACCTCATTTTGTCCGGTCGTGATGGTCAAGTGGATTAAGGCGTCTTGTACATACCAGTTGCGTTGCTCCTGGGAGTATGGGTTCGAGTCACTTCTGGGGTGTGAGTTTTCAGTTGCATATTGTGCATTGGGGACCATTCAGGCTTGTTCGCATATATATATATATATATATATATATATATATATATATATATATATATGTCGTACCTAGTAGCCAGAACTCACTTCTCAGCCTACTATGCAAGGCCCGATTTGCCTAATAAGCCAAGTTTTTATGAATTAATGTTTTTTCGACTACCTAACCTACTGCTCGGGACACAAATGTCCCAGACATGGGACCTCTATTCCTCCAAACGTCCGAGGTATACAAAGCCATCATGTCATTTCCGCCAGGCTCGGCAGGGGGATACACTGGAGTAAGACCTCAGCACCTCAAGGAGATGGTAAACCCAGTTCTCGGAGAAGTTGCCGAGACACTATTGTCAGAGGTCACGAAGTTTGTCAACGACTGCCTCTCTGGGTTGATCCCAGATACAATTAAACCCTTTTTCTTTGGAGCATCCCTTTGTGCCCTCAAGAAGAAAGATGGTGGAGTCAGACCCATTGCCGTGGGTAACACACTTCGGGGCCTTGTTGCTAGGGCAGCTGTCAGAAAAATTAGCATAGATGCTGCGACGATGCTTCGACCCCATCAACTAGGTTTTGGTGTCCCCCATGGCTGTGAAGCAGCAGCTCATGCAGCACGAGCCTATATCAAGCACCTCCCAGAAAATAAGGCATTAATTAAATTAGACTTTAAAAATGCCTTCAACCAGGTAAAAAGGGACGTGGCACTGGAAGCAGTTCGAACAAGCTTTCCTTCTCTACTCCCCTTCGTCTCAGCAGGGTACAGTAGGGAATCGACGCTGCTGTTTGGGGAACATGAAGTTGTTTCTGCAGAAGGTGTCCAGCAGGGAGACCCACTTGCCCCTTTTCTTTTTTGCATGGCTGGTAAAGAGGTCACAAGCAGGTTGACCAGCGAACTCAACATCTGGTTCCCGGACGATGGCACCCTGGCAGGGACACAGGAGTCCCTGCTAGAAGATCTACAGTTGGTGAAATCTAAGGGAGAGGAGTTAGGATTCACCCTAAACCCATTAAATTGTGAAATCATCTCATCTAACCAATCAACCATAGATGCAGTGCGAATCATATTGCCAGGAGCCCAAGTGATCGCTCCCACCGACCGTGTGCTGCTACGGGCACCTCTGGGCTCGAGCGCCATTGAGGTAGTCCTCGAAGAAAAGCTGAACGACCTGAGGAGGATGGAGGGAAGAATAGGGGCTTTGGACCCCAACGATGCTTTGTACCTACTCACAAGGTGCCTGGCTTTGTCCAGACTGACCTATTTCCTAGGGTGTGCTTCCTCCTTCGACAGCTCAAAATTAACAGAATATGACGCACTCCTAAGGTCAATAACCGTGAAAGTGTTAAACCTCTCCCTGCAAGATGACCAATGGGACCAAGTAACACTCCCAGTTAGACTCGGGGGGGTAGGTATTCGCAAAGCGACACATTTAGCATTGCCGGCATTCTTATCCTCGACCAGTGCAACAGGTGAATTAGTTAAGAAAATACTACCGGAATACCTTAGAGACTCCATTGGGATTCATGATCCCAAATTCGTGGAAGGAGCCGGTCAGTGGGACACTCTTGTCAACTCTCATCCTCGACCGACTTTTCCAAATGACTGCAAACAGTCCAAATGAGATGGGGTGTGAGTTTTCATTCGCATATAGTCCTGGGGACCATTCAAGCTTGTTCGCATTTGTGTTCCTCACGTGTGCCCCAAAGAATGAGGTGATTTGGTGAAATGCTATGCCCAAGATTACCATCCGAGTTGCCGTCGGGGAAGTGGCTCAAATAGCCTCGGCTATCACTTCCTTTTGACGGCCGTGATGGTCAAGTGCACTAAGGCGCCCTGTAGTTACCAGTTGCGTTGCTCCTGGGAGTATGGGTTCGAGTCACTTCTGGGGTGTGAGTTTTCATTCGCATATAGTCCTGGGGACCATTCAGGCTTGTTCGCATTTGTGTTCCTCACGTGTGCCCCAAAGAATGAGGTGATTTGGTGAAATGCTATGCCCAAGATTACCATCCGAGTTGCCGTCGGGGAAGTGGCTCAAATAGCCTCGGCTATCACTTCCTTTTGACGGCCGTGATGGTCAAGTGGATTAAGGTGCCCTGTAGTTACCAGTTGCGTTGCTCCTGGGAGTATGGGTTCGAGTCACTTCTGGGGTGTGAGTTTTCATTCGCATATTGTCCTGGGGACCATTCAGGCTTGTTCGCATTTGTGTTCCTCACGTGTGCCCCAAAGAATGAGGTGATTTGGTGAAATGCTATGCCCAAGATTACCATCCGAGTTGCCGTCGGGGAAGTGGCTCAAATAGCCTCGGCTATCACTTCCTTTTGACGGCCGTGATGGTCAAGTGGATTAAGGCGCCCTGTAGTTACCAGTTGCGTTGCTCCTGGGAGTATGGGTTCGAGTCACTTCTGGGGTGTGAGTTTTCATTCGCATATAGTCCTGGGGGACCATTCAGGCTTGTTCGCATTTGTGTTCCTCACGTGAGCCCCAAAGAATGAGGTGATTTGGTGAAATGCTATGCTCAAGATTACCATCCGAGTTGCCGTCGGGGAAGTGGCTCAAATAGCCTCGGCTATCACTTCCTTTTGACGGCCGTGATGGTCAAGTGGACTAAGGCGCCCTGTAGTTACCAGTTGCGTTGCTCCTGGGAGTATGGGTTCGAGTCACTTCTGGGGTGTGAGTTTTCATTCGCATATAGTCCTGGGGACCATTCAGGCTTGTTCGCATATTTATATATATATATATATATATATATATATATATATATATATATATATATATATATATATATATATATATATATATATATATATATATATATATATATATATATATATATATATATATATATATATTTATATATAAATATTTATATATATATATATTTATATATATATATATATATATATATATATATATATATATATATATTTATATATATTTCCCCTTCTAGGTTTAAAATATATATATATATATATATATATATATATATATATATATATATATATATATATATATATATATATATATATATATATATATATATATATATATATGTCGTACCTAGTAGCCAGAACGCACTTCTCAGCCTACTATGCATGGCCCGATTTGCCTAATAAGCCAAGTTTTCCTGAATTAATATATTTTCTCTAATTTTTTTCTTATAAAATGATAAAGCTACCCATTTCATTATGTATGAGGTAAATTTTTTTTATTGGAGTTAAAATTAACGTAGATATATGACCGAACCTAACCAACCCTACCTAACCTAACCTAACCTATCTTTATAGGTTAGGTTAGGTTAGGTAGCCGAAAAAGTTAGGTTAGGTTACGTTAGGTAGGTTAGGTAGTCGAAAAACAATTATTTCATGAAAACTTGGCTTATTAGGCAAATCGGGCCTTGCATAGTAGGCTGAGAAGTGCGTTCTGGCTACTAGGTACGACATATATATATATATATATATATATATATATATATATATATATATATATATATATATATATATATATATATATATATATATATATATATATATATATATGTCGTACCTAGTAGCCAGAACTCACTTCTCAGCCTACTATGCAAGGCCCGATTTGCCTAATAAGCCAAGTTTTTATGAATTAATTGTTTTTCGGCTACCTAACCTAACCTAACCTATAAAGATAGGTTAGGTTAGGTTAGGTAGGGTTGGTTAGGTTCGGTCATATATCTACGTTAATTTTAATTCCAATGAATAAAAATTGACCTCATACATAATGAAATGGGTAGCTTTATGATTCCATAAGAAAAAATTTAGAGAAAATATATTAATTGAGGAAAACTTGGCTTATTAGGCAAATCGGGCCATGCATAGTAGGCTGAGAAGTGAGTTCTGGCTACTAGGTACGACATATATATATATATATATATATATATATATATATATATATATATATATATATATATATATATATATATGTATATATATATATATATATATATATATATATATATATATGTCGTACCTAGTAGCCAGAACGCACCTCTCAGCCTACTATGCAAGGCCCGATTTGCCTAATAAGCCAAGTTTTCCTGAAATAATATATTTTCTTTATTTTTTTTCTTATGAAATGATAAAACTAACCATTTCATTATGTATGAGGTCAATATTTTTTTATTGGAGTTAAAATTAATGTAGATATATGACCGAACCTAACCAACCCTACCTAACCTAACCTAACCTATCTTTATAGGTTAGGTTAGGTTAGGTAGCCGAAAAAGTTAGGTTAGGTTAGGTTAGGTAGGTTAGGTTCTCGAAAAACAATTAATTCATGAAAACTTGGCTTATTAGGCAAATCGGGCCTTGCATAGTAGGCCGAGAAGTGAGTTCTGGTTACTAGGTACGACATATATATATATATATATATATATATATATATATATATATATATATATATATATATATATATATATATATATATATATATATATATATATATATATATATATGTCGTACCTAGTAGCCAGAACGCACTTCTCAGCCTACTATTCAAGGCCCGTTTTGCCTAATAAGCCAAGTTTTCATGAAATAATTGTTTTTCAACTACCTAACCTACCTAACCTAACCTAACCTAACTTTTTCGGCTACCTAATCAAACCTAACCTATAAAGATAGGTTAGGTTAGGTTAGGTAGGGTTGGTTAGGTTCGGTCATATATCTACGTTAATTTTAACTCCAATAAAAAAAATTGACCTCATACATAATGAAATGGGTAGCTTTATCATTTCATAAGAAAAAAATTAAAGAAAATATATTAATTCAGGAAAACTTGGCTTATTAGGCAAATCGGGCCTTGCATAGTAGGCTGAGAAGTGCGTTCTGGCTACTAGGTACGACATATATATATATATATATATATATATATATATATATATATATATATATATATATATATATATATATATATATATATATATATATATATTTTATTAAATATGACCGAAAAAGTAAGATTAATAATTCTAACACGAATTTTCTCAATCTTTCGTACATTATGCTTCACTGTTGGAGGTAAATCAAAAATCACTTCTCCAAAATTCATTTTTATTTCTAGTCTGACGCGACACGGGCGCGTTTCGTAAAACTTATTACATTTTCAAAGACTTCACAAATACACAACTGATTAGAACTTGCGTTTCCCTGATTTTATATCTACATTTGAGTGAGGTGGGAAGGGTGATGTGGCATTACATTTGAGTAAGGTGGGAAGGATGATGTGGCATTAGAGGATATTAATAGGGTATTAAAAGTATCAACACAAGACAGAACACGAAACAATGGATATTGAATAGAAGTGTTTGTAGAAAGCCTATTGGTCCATATTTCTTGATGCTTCTATATTGGAGCGGAGTCTTGAGGTGGGTAGAATATAGTTGTGCAATAATTGGCTGTTGATTGCTGGTGTTGACTTCTTGATGTGTAGTGCCTCGCAAACGTCGAGCCGCCTGCTATCGCTGTATCTATCGATGATTTCTGTGTTGTTTACTAGGATTTCTCTGGCGATGGTTTGGTTATGGGAAGAGATTATATGTTCCTTAATGGAGCCCTGTTGTTTATGCATCGTTAAACGCCTAGAAAGAGATGTTGTTGTCTTGCCTATATACTGGGTTTTTTGGAGCTTACAGTCCCCAAGTGGGCATTTGAAGGCATAGACGACGTTAGTCTCTTTTAAAGCGTTCTGTTTCGTGTCTGGAGAGTTTCTCATGAGTAGCCTACTCATGAGAAACTCTCCAGACACGAAACAGAACGCTTTAAAAGAGACTAACGTCGTCTATGCCTTCAAATGCCCACTTGGGGACTGTAAGCTCCAAAAAACCCAGTATATAGGCAAGACAACAACATCTCTTTCTAGGCGTTTAACGATGCATAAACAACAGGGCTCCATTAAGGAACATATAATCTCTTCCCATAACCAAACCATCGCCAGAGAAATCCTAGTAAACAACACAGAAATCATCGATAGATACAGCGATAGCAGGCGGCTCGACGTTTGCGAGGCACTACACATCAAGAAGTCAACACCAGCAATCAACAGCCAATTATTGCACAACTATATTCTACCCACCTCAAGACTCCGCTCCAATATAGAAGCATCAAGAAATATGGACCAATAGGCTTTCTACAAACACTTCTATTCAATATCCATTGTTTCGTGTTCTGTCTTGTGTTGATACTTTTAATACCCTATTAATATCCTCTAATGCCACATCATCCTTCCCACCTTACTCAAATGTAATGCCACATCACCCTTCCCACCTCACTCAAATGTAGATATAAAATCAGGGAAACGCAAGTTCTAATCAGTTGTGTATTTGTGAAGTCTTTGAAAATGTAATAAGTTTACGAAACGCGCCCGTGTCGCGTCAGACTAGAAATAAAAATGAATTTTGGAGAAGTGATTTTTGATTTACCTCCAACAGTGAAGCATAATGTACGAAAGATTGAGAAAATTCGTGTTAGAATTATTAATCTTACTTTTTCGGTCATATTTAATAAAATATGTCTACAGGAAAGACTGCTACCAAAATATACTAATATATATATATATATATATATATATATATATATATATATATATATATATATATATATATATATATATATATATATATATATGTGTATATATATATATATATATATATATATATATATATATATATATATATATATATATATATATATATATATATGTCGTACCTAGTAGCCAGAACGCACTTCTCAGCCTACTATGCAAGGCCCGATTTTCCTAATAAGCCAAGTTTTCATGAATTAATTGTTTTTCGACAACCTAACCTACCTAACCTAACCTAACCTACCTTTTTGGGCTACCTAACCTAACCTAACCTATAAAGATAGGTTAGGTTAGGTTCGGTTGGTTACGTTCGGTCATATATCTACGTTAATTTTAACTCCAATAAAAAAAAATTAACCTCATACATAATGAAATGGGTAGCTTTATCATTTCATAAGAAAAAAATTAGAGAAAATATATTAATTCAGGAAAACTTGGCTTATTAGGCAAATCGAGCCATGCATAGTAGGCTGAAAAGTGCGTTCTGGCTACTAGGTACGACATATATATATATATATATATATATATATATATATATATATATATATATATATATATATATATATATATATATATATATATATGTCGTACCTAGTAGCCAGAACGCACTTCTCAGCCTACTATGCAAGGCCCGATTTGCCTAATAAGCCAAGTTTTCCTGAATTAATATATTTTTTCTATTTTTTTCCTTATGAAATGATAGAGCTACCCATTTCATTATGTATGAGGTCAATTTTTTTTATTGGAGTTAAAATTAACGTAGATATATGACCGAACCTAACCAACCCTACCTAACCTAACCTAACCTATCTTAATAGGTTAGGTTTGGTTAGGTAGCCGAAAAAGTTAGGTTAGGTTAGGTTAGGTAGGTTAGGTAGTCGAAAAACAATTAATTCATGAAAACTTGGCTTATTAGGCAAATCGGGCCTTGCATAGTAGGCCGAGAAGTGCGTTCTGGCTACTAGGTACGACATATATATATATATATATATATATATATATATGTCGTACCTAATAGCCAGAACGCACTTCTCAGCCTACTATTCAAGGCCCGATTTGCTTAATAAGCCAAGTTTCATGAATTAATGTTTTTTCGTCTACCTAACCTACCTAACCTAACCTAACCTAGCTTTTTTTGGCTACCAAACCTAACCTTACCAATAAATATAGGTTAGGTTAGGTTAGGTAGGGTTGGTTAGGTTCGGTCATATATCTACGTTAATTTTAACTCCAATAAAAAAAAATTGACCTCATACATAGAGAAAAGGGTTGCTTTATCATTTCATAAGAAAAAAATTATAGTAAATATATTAATTCAGGAAAACTTGGCTTATTAGGCAAATCGGGCCTTGAATAGTAGGCTGAGAAGTGAGTTCTGGCTACTAGGTACGACATATATATATATATATATATATATATATATATATATATATATATATATATATATGTCGTACCTAGTAGCCAGAACGCACTTCTCTGCCTAATATGCAAGGCCCGATTTGCCTAATAAGCTAAGTTTTCATGAATTAATTGTTTTTCGACTACCTAACCTACCTAACCTAACCTAACCTAACTTTTTCGGCCACCTAACCTAACCTAACCTATAAAGATAGGTTAGGTTAGGTTAGGTAGGGTTGGTTAGGTTCGGTCATATATCTACGTTAATTTTAACTCCAATAAAAAAAATTAACCTCATACATAATGAAATGGGTAGCTTTATCAATTCATAAGAAAAAAAATAGAGAAAATATATTAATTCATGAAAACTTGGCTTATTAGGCAAATCGGGCCTTGCATAGTAGGCTGAGAAGTGCGTTCTGGCTACTAGGTACGACATATATATATATATATATATATATATATATATATATATATATATATATATATATATATATATATATACATATATATATCGTACCTAGTAGCCTGAACGCACTTATCAGCCTACTATGCAAGGCCCGATTTGCCTAATAAGCCAAGTTTCATGAATTAATCTTTTTTCGACAACCTAACCTACCTAACCTAACCTAACCTAACTCTTTCGGCTACCTAACCTAACCTAACCTATAAAGATAGGTTAGGTTAGGTTAGGTAGGGTTGGTTAGGTTCGGTCATATATCTACGTTAATTTTAACTCCAATAACAAAATATTGACCTCATACATAATGAAATGGGTAGCTTTATCATTTCATAAAATAAAAATTAGAGAAATTATATTAATTCAGGAAAACTTGGCTTATTAGGCAAATCGGGCCTTGCCTAATAGGCTGAGAAGTGCGTTCTGGCTACTAGGTACGACATATATATATATATATATATATATATATATATATATATATATATATATATATATATATATATATATATATATATATATATATATATATATATATATATATATATATATATATATATATATATATATATATATATATATATATATATATATATATTATTAAATATGACCGAAAAAGTAAGATTAATAATTCTAACACGAATTTTCTCAATCTTTCGTACATTACGCTTCACTGTTGGAGGTAAATAAAAAATCACTTCTCCAAAATTCATTTTTATTTCTAGTCTGACGCGACACGGGCGCGTTTCGTAAAACTTATTACATTTTCAAAGACTTCACAAATACACAACTGATTAGAACTTACGTCTCTCTGATATTATATCTACATTTGAGTGAGGTGTGAAGGGTGATGTGGCATTAACACAAGACAGAACAGGAGGGGATATTAATCGGGTATTAAAAGTATCAACACAAGACAGAACAGAAACAATGGGTATTGAATAGAAGTGTTTGTAGAAAGCCTATTGGTCCATATTTCTTGATGCTTCTATATTGGAGCGGAGTCTTGAGGTGGGTAGAATATAGTTGTGCAATAATTGGCTGTTGATTGCTGGTGTTGACTTCTTGATGTGTAGTGCCTCGCAAACGTCAAGCCGCCTGCTATCGCTGTATCTATCGATGATTTCTGTGTTGTTTACTAGGATTTCTCTGGCGATGGTTTGGTTATGGGAAGAGATTATATGTTCCTTAATGGAGCCCTGTTGCTTATGCATCGTTAAACGCCTAGAAAGAGATGTTGTTGTCTTGCCTATATACTGGGTTTTTTGGAGCTTACAGTCCCCAAGTGGGCATTTGAAGGCATAGACGACGTTAGTCTCTTTTAAAGCGTTCTGTTTTGTGTCTGGAGAGTTTCTCATGAGTAGGCTGGCCGTTTTTCTGGTTTTATAGTAAATCGTCAGTTGTATCCTCTGATTTTTGTCTGTAGGGATAACGTTTCTATTAACAATATCTTTCAGGACCCTTTCCTCCGTTTTATGAGCTGTGGAAAAGAAGTTCCTGTAAAATAGTCTAATAGGGGGTATAGGTGTTGTGTTAGTTAATTTATTAATCTTACTTTTTCGGTCATATTTAATAATATATGTCTACAGGAAAGACTGCTACCAAAATATACTAATATATATATATATATAAATATATATATATAAATATATATATAAATATATATATAAATATATATATAAAATATATATATATAAATATATATAAATATATATATATATAAATATATATATATATATATATATATATATATATATATATATATATAAATATATATATAAATATATATATATATAAATATATATATATATATATATATATATATATATATATATATATATATATATATATATATATATATATATATATATATATATATATATATATATATATATATATATATATACATAACTCACTTTATTTAAAATTTAATTACAAAAAAAGGGTTACAACATTGGTTACATGCCGGGGTACAAGGCTACTCGTCACAGGTTGTAGAGCTCCACCAGCTCCTCAGATGGCGGGCTGGAACCATGGATGCAGTGAGCATTTCCTCTCTGGTTTGCCCCATTACGGCGCTGAAAGAGGAAACTGGCGGCTCTCGAGCCTCTAGTGGTTTAAATTAGCTTAGACCCCAGCTCCTTCAAAAAACTAACAGCACTTATACCCCAGGCACCAAGTGTCTCGGAGGCAATGGGGACAAAATTGTAGTGGTGCTCAAGGTCTCTGTATTTACTCGACTTGGCTGCTTCCCGGTGATTGGCAGCACCTACTACCTGTGCAGCACTGAAGGTAACATAGGTGTTGGCTAAAGTTGAAACGTAACTGTAGTCCCATACCAACTGTCTACCATTCTTCCAGGGGTTCAGTGTGATCCCATCTGGGCGACCGACAGGCTCATCAGAGTTGCGGGACATTAGGTAACGGGGCTCTCTCTCTCCTCTGCTGGACAACCGGCTGTAGTAAGGATTCTTTTAATAATGTCATTAACCTCGCCGTGTCTTGCATGTCATCCTCCTGTCCTTTGGCAGAGAAGGCCATGCCGTCCGTACCTGTCGGCCACTGCCTCGCCACAAATACACCTGTATTCGGTGTGGATTGGGGCAGCGAGGCGGAGAGCCACAGCAATTCGGAGGGCCTGCGGTGTGAGACGGGTGCCGGTTGATATGATATATCTGAATATTTATTTAATATAATATGATACAAGACGCTAGAGCTTGCGCCCTCTTTGGATCCCGCAGGTCACCTAGGATGGACCATGACGCTAAGCCGGATGAGGGAGCATTTTTATTGGCTGGGAATGGACGCTGATGTGAGGAGACATTGCAAGGCCTGTTTCCCGTGCCAAAGGGCGGGGAAGAACGTCCTTGCTATACCAAAGGATGTGATAATAAATTGTTAATGGACTTAACCACATACTTTGAATGGACGATAATTAGCGAGTGAATTATTTAGACAAGACCCCAGAGCTGTTGAACTCTAGTCTCATTTTGGCCATATAAATATATTCCAAGATGCGAGGGTCTAAGTGGTTACAATAGAATGCCACTCGTTGTGAATGTGAGTGTGGCTCCTAGCTGAAATATTAAATACAACCATTTATGGTGTTACAACGTGTAGTTGAAGAACACATGTCGCTGAAGAACACATGTCCCTAAAGGACTCATTTCGCTAAAGGAACCTTTTCACTAAAGCTCTCTTCAACATCTTCTTAAATTCCATGCTATAAAATCAGCAGTAAGGATGCCATCGCCTTCTTGTTCTATCGCAGAAACTCAGTAGCTTGGGCAGTGAATGTACAGTAGTGCACGTCTTCAGGTATTACCCTGGAAGCTGCGACCAGCATGGATGTGGCCGACCTGTCTTCTCTCCCATACGAAGGTGATCAGCTTCCCTGACCATCCACCGTGACCTCACAGATGACGACCCCGAACTTGTATGGTGTTGTGATCTGATAAGTCAATTATGTCCTCACTCCAGAGGTGGGCACTATGATGACCTGACCTTCCTGGGTACTCTTCTCACCAGTACGTATATATTTTGATGCATTTCCAGAACAACCAGAGTTCCTTGAAGCTCTTCTTTGGCCTCTAGTATCATTATTATTATTGTATTAGTATACTTTGTTGAGGTGCGTCTAGTATAATTCTGGGCACTGATTACCCAACATTGCCTTTGACTAAACAAGTTATTATGAGTCCTGATTAACCCAGATCAATTTTAGAACACTGGTTTGGATTAATGCAAGCTATAATGTTTATATACTTCAAATTAACCAGACGTGCAGCTCATCTCAGCAAAATATTAATTAATCCATATTGTATTTCTCTGATATAAGTTGCTATTTAGATGTGTGACATAGCGAGGTTTGGCCTTCACGTCTCCTGATGCTTGCAGGCGAGGGTATTGAGACACTGATTCGAGAACTTCACGAGAGGAACGTCAGCGCTGGCAACCCCTGGACCATGTTCTCAGCGCCACAGGGTCAACCCGGCACCACCCAGGCCCTGGCCGCCTCGCTACGCCTCTCCGGTCTCTATGTCTTCTAGGGCCTGCAGGACCAAGTCGCAAGATGATCAAACATTTGGTTCCTGTTAAAATATCTATGAGACAGAAGGCTCTTATATATAATCACAGACTTGTTAACATTTACCATTGTTGCTATCTGTTTAGTGCAGTTGTGCTTAGGTATTTCTGATGCTGTATATTGTGAAAAATGTATTGAATAATTAGTTATAAACTCAGCATTACTTCCCAAAATCAAGAACTGGCCAACGAAGTTAATCTTTTCCTACATGAAACTAAGCTCTCTTCAGTTCAAAGTTTAAAACCTGAATTACATTGAAACCACTAGAAAATAGGAGAGGGAAAAAAATAAGGGAAAAGCGCCAAGCCCTTACAACTACATAGCACTGGATTTGGGATGGGACGGGGGAGGGGGGAAGGAATGTTGCGCAACCTCTTGGACAGTCGGGGATTGAACGCCGACCTGCATGAAACGAGACCGTCGCTCTACCGTCCAGCCCAAGTGGTTGGTTAAAAAAAATATGAAGGAGAGAATATTTGCCAGCTTTTAAAACCCACTTAATACCTTGCTATTGCAACAAACTGTCTCCCAAGATGAATCAGACCAATAAAAACTCCTAGCTGTTGTCATTATTTCCTCACGATATTTCCCCTTGAAACCAACTGAGCGGACCGTGTCAACTCGTGGTTAAGGAACTACGGGAGCAGCTGAATTACAAACTTCAAGCAAGCAGGTGAAAACAAAGCAGCACACAGAAGAGGTACCAAAGTATCTACTGAAAACATTAGGAAAATTCGTGTCCAATTACATAGTTGTTCGTGAAGATTAGACCTTATCAGAGCTTTTGGGTCTGGAAAACCCACTGTTTTCGTGAAAAACTGATTTACCAGGAATAGGCAGAATCTTTCCTTTCAACTGCGACAAGTTTGTAAGAATTCCAATATGTTAATCAAAGATTGCTTCGTCAGAGGTGGTAAAATACCAGTGAGGAAGACCGACACTGGAAAAAACTATAAAATAGCCAATGCAGCCCATCCACTGTAGATAATGCAAGTACTTGCCTGTAAAGTAATGCAAATACTTGCTTGTAAATATTTAAAAATTGTGTAACTAGATTCAGAAGAGTTTTACTTGCTTAGCTAAATGAACACTGGGGTTCAGTTGGTGAACCCACTATCTGCCTCTGTAACCCCACTGTGGGTTATCAGTTTTGAATCAATTATATTTTGAATGTGGATTCAAAATATAGCCCCATTTAAAAGCAAAGCCAAGGAATGAAGTATACCATATAAATTGAATAGATCGAATACTAATGATCCAAAGTGGATAATAAAGGATCTGAAGAACCTTATAGGTAAAAAGAGAGCGTGGTACAAAAGGATTAAGAATGGGGAAGTCAGTTTAGAACAGGAATTCGTACAACTGGTTAGAAATACTTAAAAAGAGATAAGGAAAGCAAAAAGAAACTAAAGTTCGCATAGCAGAGCAATCGAAGACAAATCCTAAAGGGTTTTTCCAGTTATACCTTACAAAGATTAGGGAAAGGATAGGTCCATTAAAAACTGAGACAGGTCAAATAACAGATAGTGATGAAGAAATGAGTAGTATTTTTAATAAATATATTATATCTGTATTTACGAAAGAGGAACTTAACAATATGCCTTCAGCCGAACAAGTCTATGACTTGTTCGGCTGAAGACTTCGACTTCTTCAGATCCTTTGAAGACGACGACTTCTTCAGATCCTTTGTTATCCACTTTGGATCATTAGTATTCGATCTATTCAATTTATATGGTATACTACATTCCTGGGCTTTGGTTAGAATATTTTTAAATAAGTTATATTTTGATTCCACAACGAAAACCCCTTTTACGTCACCTATCTCTGGGTTAACGTCTAGCTCCAATACCGGCCCACACCCCATACCCTAGACTTTCCAATCTATTTGACCCATGGGGCCCATTCTGGGACCATAATGAATAAAATATCAATTGGTCTCATTATAAGATATTAGTTACTAATTTGAAGTTGTGAAATTTGCTGTTTTTTCTTTCCATTGTATAATGTTGATCCATTAGGAAAAGTTGGAGCATTTACCATGAAGATGCACAACACAAACTGAGTGTGTTTGAGGACGTTTTGGTGCACGTGCACCCGGCCCCTTAGAGGTATTTAATTTTGTTAATTTCATTGTCTATTTAATATATTGTCAAATATTTAATTGTCTATTACATTTTTTATATATACGTTTTTGTTCGTGTTTTCTTTGTTCACTACTTTTATTGTCCATTACTTTTGTTGTCCATTACTTTTGTTGTCCATTACTTTTGTTGTCCATTACTTTTGTTGCCCATTACTTTTGTTGTCCATTACTTTTGTTGTCCATTACTTTTGTTGTCCATTACTTTTGTTGCCCATTACTTTTGTTGTCCATTACTTTTGTTGCCCATTACTTTTGTTGTCCATTACTTTTATTGCCCATTACTTTTGTTGCCCATTACTTTTGTTGTCCATTACTTTTGTTGCCCATTACTTTTGTTGTCCATTACTTTTGTTGTCCATTACTTTTGTTGTCCATTACTTTTGTTGTCCATTACTTTTGTTGTCCATTACTTTTGTTGTCCATTACTTTTGTTGTCCATTACTTTTGTTGTCCATTACTTTTATTGCCCATTACTTTTGTTGTCCATTACTTTTGTTGTCCATTACTTTTGTTGTCCATTACTTTTATTGCCCATTTTTTTATTGTCCTTTACTTTTATTGTCCATTACTTTTGTTGTCCATTACTTTTGTTGTCCATTACTTTTGTTGTCCATTACTTTTATTGCCCATTACTTTTGTTGTCCATTACTTTTGTTGTCCATTACTTTTGTTGTCCATTACTTTTGTTGTCCATTACTTTTGTTGTCCATTACTTTTATTGCCCATTACTTTTGTTGTCCATTACTTTTGTTGTCCATTACTTTTGTTGTCCATTACTTTTGTTGTCCATTACTTTTGTTGTCCATTACTTTTGTTGTCCATTACTTTTGTTGTCCATTACTTTTGTTGTCCATTACTTTTATTGCCCATTACTTTTGTTGCCCATTACTTTTGTTGTCCATTACTTTTGTTGTCCATTACTTTTATTGCCCATTACATTTTTGTTCATTATTTTTATTATCCTGCGGGATATTTATCATATAAATATCTTAGTCAACAACGATATTTATTATATAAATATCCTAGGCAGGCCCTAGTCAACAACGGCTTCTTAAGCGGTTTTGTTAAAGACGAATGGCTCCAGCGGTGTGCAGCCATTCACACCTCATGGCTCCAGCGGTGTGCAGCCATTCACACCTCATGGCTCCAGCGGTGTGGAGCCATTCACACCTCATGGCTCCAGCGGTGTGGAGCCATTCACACCTCATGGCTCCAGCGGTGTGGAGCCATTCACACCTCATGGCTCCAGCGGTGTGGAGCCATTCACACCTCATGGCTCCAGCGGTGTGGAGCCATTCACACCTCATGGCTCCAGCGGTGTGCAGCCATTCACACCTCATGGCTCCAGCGGTGTGCAGCCATTCACACCTCATGGCTCCAGCGGTGTGGAGCCATTCACACCTCATGGCTCCAGCGGTGTGGAGCCATTCACACCTCATGGCTCCAGCGGTGTGCAGCCATTCACACCTCATGGCTCCAGCGGTGTGGAGCCATTCACACCTCATGGCTCCAGCGGTGTGCAGCCATTCACACCTCATGGCTCCAGCGGTGTGCAGCCATTCACACCTCATGGCTCCAGCGGTGTGCAGCCATTCACACCTCATGGCTCCAGCGGTGTGCAGCCATTCACACCTCATGGCTCCAGCGGTGTGCAGCCATTCACACCTCATGGCTCCAGCGGTGTGCAGCCATTCACACCTCATGGCTCCAGCGGTGTGCAGCCATTCACACCTCATGGCTCCAGCGGTGTGGAGCCATTCACACCTCATGGCTCCAGCGGTGTGGAGCCATTCACACCTCATGGCTCCAGCGGTGTAGAGCCATTCACACCTCATGGCTCCAGCGGTGTGCAGCCGTTCACACCTCATGGCTCCAGCGGTGTGGAGCCATTCACACCTCATGGCTCCAGCGGTGTGCAGCCATTCACACCTCATGGCTCCAGCGGTGTGCAGCCATTCACGCCTCATGGCTCCAGCGGTGTGCAGCCATTCACACCTCATGGCTCCAGCGGTGTGCAGCCATTCACACCTCATGGCTCCAGCGGTGTGCAGCCATTCACACCTCATGGCTCCAGCGGTGTGGAGCCATTCACACCTCATGGCTCCTACTGATTTTATCAAAAGAAGGTAGTTATTCAATTGTATAAATTTCTGGTGTGCCCCCACTTGGATTATTGAATCTAAGCATAGAGACCTCATCTTCTAATAAACTGAGCTTCTTTGGAGAAAGTTCAACACTGGGCAACAAAATCATTCCAGAGCAAAATGAACTCACACACCAGGAACGGTTGAGGGCCACACAGTTAACACTGCAAACCAGATATGACAGGGCGGATCTCGTCAAAACTTTTAATTAACATACTGAACAATTTGGAGGATGTTGATCCAGCAATCCGTCCTCAGGAACCAAAATACCTATAGTCACATTATTTAGCGTACCAATGCTGCATATATTCAAAGTTTACCTGAGGGCCACTGACATTAGTGGCCTCGTTTTTGCCAACATTTGCCTTGATAATCTTCTCCAGTTGGATTTTGAAATTCAACAATCTTGGCATTTACGGCTTCAGCAGGTAGGCTGTTCCATAGGTTTATACCCCTGTTCAAAGAATTTCTGAAAATGGGGGGTTTCAGTGTTAGGTATTGTGCATCTGCCAGTTCCTTTATGACTGGATTGAATTCCATCCACACCTGGGGCTTTCGAGTCCTTTTAGTTTGTCAATGCTCTTCCTGATTGTGTCTCACGTCTGGAGTAAATCCGTTAATTCGCTCTCTTCACTTCTTTCAAACATTTGTGTGGGTGATGGGATGTCATCTAACCTCTCTAGTGTAAACAATAATGTAAAATATTCATTCAGAGAGTTTGTTGCCCATTAATTGGAATTGAAATTGAAATTGAAATAAGTTTATTGATGTAAAATAGACACAAAGGGATGAGAAAGCTCAAGCTATTCTCACCCCGTTCAGTACATCGTGTTAATACATACATATACACACATCATAAACAATAAACATATTACCAAACATTGAGAGATAAACATATACATTTCCTCCTTTACACAAGTAGTATGGTATCAGACGTACACTCAAATACTTTTACGACCTAGGTATACTGTATAGACAATTTGCAAGAGACATGCAGATAATTCAACAAAAAATTACAGTCGTGGTGCAAAGTCCTTATATCTCTCCAGAATATCATCAACCTTTCCGTTGTGACACATCCAGGCTATTTGTTCAGGAACAGTCCTTATCTCAATGTTTCTATATACATTAATCAACGGACAATCAAGAACATAATGGGCAAGGGTGTGAGACCTTAAAATGCCACATAGATGACACTTCGTGTCATTATCATGAACACCTATCCCATATTCCCAGTAATATTTGTACCCAAGCCTGAGCCGCATGTGCACAGTCACTCCAAGCATTTCTCCTTTTACCATAAGTGAAATGTTGGTGTTTTGACTCACATACATGTAGTGTTGCATGGTTTGACTTCTCTCATACATTATATCTCTCCTCGCCACTTCTGTCTGTGCCTGAATATTTCTGATTTTGCTTCTTTTTTGTCTCATTGTGAGTTCACATTCAATGTCAACTTGTGGTTTTGATGTGGCACGTTTAGCCAAGTCATCCGCCACCTCGTTGAGCACTATTCCAACATGAGATGGAATCCACATGAATTTCACACTATGACCTTTCAGCTGTATCTCAGTTATTCTTTTCTTACAATCCTCAACTATGGACATGAAGACTGGGTTTCGACTGTTTAAGGACTCAAGTGCTCCTCGGCTATCGACAAATACAAAAACATTTTTGCCGTCATGACGTATTTCCTCCAAACACGCCAGAATGGCCTGCAGTTCAGCTTGTGTGGATGATATATAATTACTAAGTCGGAGTTCAATTATCCTGTCCACAGTCCCAAACTCCGTATATTCTCTTATTAGGACACCACACCCTGCCCTGCCATCCTCCGCCACCGACCCGTCGCAATATACATGTAAACTGTTGCCTCTTGGTAACCGAGATATCATGCTTCCATACAAACACCGTAATTGTCCCGGTTCATGATGAATCTTTTTCACCTTGAGGGGTACAATTTCGACGTCTATTTTCTGTACTTTCCAGGGAGCAGACATATTACACTGTCGAGAGGGTTTACAGCAGTCAAGTACGTCGTATTCCCTGAGGTCATGAGCTAATCCCCTCGTGTAGCGTGTCTCCCTCAGTTTCCTGGAAGTGTGTATGTCAGTCATGCAGGTCTGAACGCTCTCAAACAGCTTATCCCCTCCTTTTCTCCGCATGAAACGAATAGATACTCTAGTGTTAATGTCACGGACTCTATCATACACACTCTGTAAATTTAATTCCATTCTCATTATTTCAATCATTGCATTTCTTTGACATCCAAGAATAATGCTCATAGCCTCGTTCTGTATCAGCTCTATTTTTTTTATTCTGCCTTGGCCTGTGTAAGACAAAACGGGTGCTGCGTAGTCTATCAAGAACCGAACAGTGCTTATGTTTAACATCCGCAAGATAGGTACCCCAACACCTTTACCAGAAAAAGCCAGTGCTTTTAGAGGATGCAGACGGGCTTTACATAAGTTGCTGATATGATTTATTTCAGCATTTTTACTCTCACAAGTGTATCCAACATACATGCCCAGATACTTGTACTTCTGAACCCGGCTCAGTTCCACACCATTTAGAGTAAGTGATATATTTCTTCGTTTCCTACACTCATATTTGGTTTTATCTGCATTTATAACTAAGCCTAACTTGTGACAGGTTGTACCAAGTATGTTAAGAGCAGTTTGAATTTTGTTCCCAGAAGTGCCTTGTATAAGAATGTCATCAGCATATATGATCGTCGTGACCCCTGGAGGATACATCTCTGATGCTAATCTGTTCATTAATACATTGAATAAGGTGGGACTTAATACTCCCCTTGTGGGGTACCTAACTGAAACCTCCGTTCCTCAGACATGTATCCCTGGTAATACACCTGACCTTTTCTGCCTTGTAGATAATCCCTTATCCAGTGTAGCAATCTCCCTGTTATTCCCAGATTGGCTAATTCGTATAAGATTACTTCCCCATTGGCTTTATCAAATGCTCCTTGTAGATCAACAAAAACTCAACAATTGTCATCCACATTAGACAAACACTTTAAGAGACAATCCGCAGTACTTTTGCCTTTGATAAAACCAAAGAGATTACTGGACATGTTATCACCTACAAGGTAGAATAGCCTATTTAACAAAATCCTTTCCATCATTTTACAAAAGCAGGATATTAAGGAGACAAGTCTGTAGCCTCCGTTTGACTTAGGGATAGGAATGATGACAGCCTCTTTCCATTTTCTTGGTAACTTTCCCTCTCTATAACTCATATTAAACAAATCAAGTAAGGGACTAGGTGTCATACCGGCTAAATAATTAAGTATGTCATACGTTACTCCATCTTTTCCCGGAGCAGTAGAGCTGCCACTTTTTATAGCATCCAGTAGCTCATCGTGAGTTATCTCCGTGCATGTTATAGATCTTGTATTTAAGGCACATAAAGTTACTCCATTTCTAATATTTTCCCATGACTCAATGGTGACTCTCGTGTCTGCAGGTAAGGACTCCATACCAGCAGCACTTGCCCATTTATCTATTAACTCATTAGCAACTTTCCCTGGATCTGAATGAGCAATGAATTTGGTCTTACAACGCCTGACTTTGTTTACTGCTCTCCATATGTCTTTCAGGTTCTTAGTATTACCAATGGACTGAGCAAAGTCTTGCCAGTATCTGTCCCGCGCCTCCTTCCTCACCTGACTGCATTCCCTAGCCACTTCCAACATTGTATTTTTCTCTTCATCCCTCATTCCATATTTTAACCATTCTTTATGTGCACTCCGTAGCATTCTCTCCCACCCCTTGACTTGCTGATCATTGTAATATTTAAATTTCTTAGGCCATGCGTCTTGCTTCCCTTGCCCCCGTTATTTTTCCTCTGTACTAATTTCTCTATGTTCTCGACCATGTCCTCGTAAAAACTATCAACGCAGAGCTGCGTGTATTGTTGATACCAATCTCCCATATTTTGAATAAAATAATTTTTCATATCTTTATTAATATTTAGCCTTTTCCTTTGAAAGTGGACTTGTTTAGGGTCAGGAGGGCAATCAGGCATGGGCCATGGTCACGAGCAGTGTAGCCAGCCACCACCACTTCCCCATCCCTGAGGGCTTCCAACCACTTCCCCTTCCCGGGAACCCACCCACACCTCAATTTCTACCTTAATCGATACGAATTATATATAGGACAAGGTACCCCATGTGGTGAGCGGGTAAATGGGGACGGGGGGGGGGAGGGGGAGAGGAAGGGTTTTTAGGTTGAGATAAAGTGCCAGGACTAGACCCAGCTGCATGGAGTTTACGAGTTTTTATGACCGTATTAAGCAATGGAAGCAAGGAGTCGGTATTTTGTGACAACATTCCGTCTTTTCAGCGCACCCACGGAGATAGCAGCCCTCAGCTGAGTGAGTCCTGGAGGCTCACACCAGCAGAGGTTTGATCCACTAGTCAACATCGTGTCCCCCCCCCCCACCCTCAGAGTCACTGCTAAACGGGAGTTAACACCTTCTCCTACCCCCCCTCCCCCTCAGAGTCACTGCTAAACGGGAGTTAGCACCTTCTCCTCCCCCCCCCCTCTCCACTAATAAGGGGGAGAAGAGTTAAGGAGTCTGGGGTAGTTAGGAGCTAGATATTTTGAGGAGTGGTTTTGGAGGAGGCGAGTGTCATTGGAATATAGGAGCAGGGGGTGGGTCGTAGATCAGGTTAAACAGGTTGTGCATATTTCTAGATCTACTGAGGGGTGTTTCTGAGGAAAGTGTCGTAGTTGTTGTGAAACGTGTGACTTCTTGTGATCTGTTTTTCCCCATGGTGTCCCAGACCATGTTCAGTGACGGGGTGTTCGCCCATCCGTGCAGAGCTTCACTAGTGGTGAAGTCCAGCCAGTGAGTGTCGAACACCCATCTCGGGGCCCTGTTTTGGGCGCCTTGGAGTTTCTTTTATTTTGTTGGTTTTGCGAGTGATAGTGGGCTGGGTGTGTATGTAAGGAGTGGGAGAATGAGTGTCTTGTAAAGGTAGAGTTGGGTGGCTTGGGAGACGTGTCTGAGGGGGAAGAGTTTTTAGAGCTTTTGAGGATATGACTTTTTTAGATGTTATGTGTGTGTGTAAGCGGCGGTTGTGGTCTAATGTTAGGCCCAAGACTGATGTTGTTTGCTCTCATGATGTTGGCTGGGTCAGATGATTGTCAGTAAAGGTTTAGTGGGGCTGGCTCTTGTCGTTTGTTATAGAAGAAGTGGATGATTTTGGATTTGTTAGGGTTTGTTTTCATCCGCCAGTCATTTTCCCAGAAGGTTACTTTGTGTATTTCTTCCTGTGCTTTGCGGGTGAGGGTGTCAATCGAGTATCAAAAGATCAGTTGGATTACGTCGTCATCATAACAGAGGGTCATAGAGGTCCAGTATCTTGGGTTCGGAATGTCATTTATGTAGCGTATATATAGGGTCGTTGTACTGAGAGAACTGAGCCCTGGGGTACTCCAGCATTTTGATTGAAGTATCCTGTCAGGATCACTGCGATCCTCACTGAACTCCCAGCTAACTGTTAAACTGAAACATCAAATGGTGGAAGCTACAATAAAGAGATATTATTTATTTCAATTAAATAAAAACTTAACTTACGGCTGCTACCACCTTCCTGAACCTGAAACCTGAATGTGCCTGCATTACTGATCTCCTAGGATGGACAGAAATCAATAATTATGAACTCGAAGAACGTAGGAATCTTGGCAATACTGCTTGGGAATTAATTTATAGAACATTCTTTACTTTACTTGTTTAGATTCAAGAGCAACTTTAATTGCCATTAAATGGAGGAGAACATAGGGGACTTCCAGTACAGCATGTAAACCAGAAATATAACGACTCAGATAAGAAACAAAAAAAGGGAGTGAAAATATCTAAACACCAAAATACATTACTCAGCACTATATTTAACAAAAGACACGTATTTATATCCATGCTGTAATTAAGTCCTACGAGGCAATGGTATATCACTGATGGAACATGAGTTCTCAAGAGCACCTTACCTTATCCTGCAATTACCGGCCACAGATGTTGAATGGATCTCTCCCTCAGGTCCCTTGGACCTGTCCCCAAGACACACTAACTTAAAATTTGTTCACAAGGTTACCATTGGAAGGATAGCTCCTCCTACAACTAATACAGCGCCTGGGCTTCTTCCATTATATTTGGCTACTGCCTATCATTTAAAAACTAGGCCTGAGGTCTGGCTCTCAAGGGCCAGTAAGGGCTTGGCACCTATCTACAGCCAATCACCTTCCAGGTCTGCTTGAAAGATACATGAAATGCCCATAGAGTCGTGTCAGCTCTACCCAGCAGCCCGAAGGAACAAGGCCTCTTTGTAGTTGGCGACAAACACCAGACCTGGCCCACAGCGAGCTGTGTTCACAGAATTGGATGAAATAAGTTCCAGCCTGTCTTATCCAAGATACGGGAAGGGTCACTTGACTCGCCTAAGGCTCCATGGGGAAGAAGGGGAGATGAGGCAACGGGGGAGGGGGAGAATGAACAAGGAAGGGGAAGGCGAACAAGGGAAAGGGGCGCAAGTACGCAAGTACTCCCTGCCCTTAAGGGAAAGGAAACGGGGCCTCATCACTTTAGTAAATAACAACATTCCCGCACAGATTATTGATGACCTCCACATAAGGAATGAATATGAATCACTGGGGGGTAACCCCTACACTTAAACAATAATGCCCTACATATAATCAACCTATATGTGCCAAAGAATAAACTTGACCTTGACACACTACCTGAATTTGTTAATGAAGGAACCTACCTTGAACCGACCAGCAAGGAACCTACCTTGCTGGTCGGTGGCCTTAATGCCAGGCATCCACACTTTGGTGCCAACTGTCATCAGCCCAATGTCAATGGACGGAAACTGTTACTCTATGTTAGAAGAAATGAAAATCTTAGGGTCCTGAGAGATTAACAGCCAACCCACTTCAGATGAGGAAGATTGGACTATGCTCTTCTGCTGAATGCACAGGACACGGATGCCAGTACACAGTCTATGTAGTGACCACTGGGCACTGACTACCACCGTCGACATGATTAAGAGAAGGAAAGAGATAAATAAAAGAAAAATGTTATCACTAGGACCGGATATGAGGCCGCACTTCATAAACAGGATAAGTGACTGGTTCACGGAATACCAAATCCCAGAAGATATTGATACAATTGTTGATAATCTTTATAACCTAATTGAGAGCTGTCTCAGAGTTCCGTGTCGTACGACTGGGCGAAGTACCCTTCAGAGGAAGAAAATACAATGATATGAGAACAATTACATAAAGATGCTCAATGCAAATGTAAGAGCATGAGTAGAGAGTAACGGAGACATCCCACTGAAAGCAACCAAGAGCTGTTTAAAACTGTGTGTCAAGTAGCCATGGAAGAGAAGATTAAAGAGCGGGAAAGACAGTGGCTTGACTTTACTAGCTCCATTGAACGAGTAACATCTGCAAGACGAGTGTGGGCAAAAATTCAGATAGGTAAGGGGGCAGAACCCGGCTTGCGACTCACAAAGACCCCAAGGGTAAGGCTGAGGAAGTAATTCACAAGTGGAGTGATACAGCATCCTTCTCCTCCCTCACTGCAGAAATCAGCAGGGAACAGCTCCTGCGACATAATGACAGAAGATTAAGGATAACAAGAGCACAGGCTAGCGATGATGAGTATGGGGAACCAATCACAGCCCAGGAAGTAAGGGCGCTATGAAAAAGAGTAAAAGTACTGCACCTGGTGAAGACGGCGTCACCTACGACATACTCAATGCACTGTGTGAAGTGACTGGGAATCCACTACTCAACCTATTTAACAAGTCATTCCTAAGTGGTGTGATGCCCACACAATGGAAACACACAATAATTGTTCCCGTACCGAAGCCCAATGACCCTGGTAATTACAGACCTATCAGTCTCATGTCATGCACTTGCAAGATGCTTGAAAGGATCATCCTAAACCGACTGTTGCACAAAATAGGCAGGCTAGGGGAGGGGGTCAATGGATTTGTTATAGGACAGAGCACAACAAATCGTATAGTTAATTACTTGGCTAATGCCACAGCTAAGTACTCTGTATTTGTTGATATCAAAGGAACCTTCGACAAAGCACAGGGGATTGCGATCCTGGACAAGCTTGCATACATGGGTGTCAAGGGGAGACTCAAGAAATGGGTTGAAGACTACCTCACAGGGAGGAAAGCCAAGGTTTGCTTCAATGGAGCAGTCTCAAGAACAATGAATATGGAACTCGGGACCCTCCCTTGGCGGAGTTGTCCAACAAAAGTTGGGCAGCTTTTCAGTCCGTTAATGAATGAGTTCCATAGACTAGGTCCCTTTATTTGCATAGTGTTTACACAGATTAAGTTTGACTGTAGGGACATCAAAGAGATATTTATTTCAGGTGTGGTGATTATGGGTTTTATTACATCTGTCTAGGAAGAGTTTCAGAACAGGATTTGCATTTAAGAACAGGGTTCTGTAAATGTAAATGGCACAAGAGAATGTGTGGAGTGATTTTATGTTTATCATGTTTAGGGATTTAAACAAGGGGGCGCTGAGTGTTGTCTGAGAGCACAGTTTGTTACTGTTCTGATAGAAGATTTTTGCTGAGTGATGATTGGCTTGAGGTAGTTGGCAGTGGGTGAACCCCATGCAGATACCATATGTAAGATAGGGCTAGATTAGCGCATAGTATAGTGAGAGGAGAGCAGAGTTTGGAACATAATATCTGATTTTAAAGAAAACTCCAACCGTTTTTTGAGACTTTCTTGGTTATGTGTTGTATGTGGGTGCTGAAGTTAAATATCTTGTCCATGTATAGGCCAAGGAACTTTCCATCATTTTCATTGCTGATGTTAACATTGTCTATCTGAAGCTGAATTGCATTTGATGATTTGCTTCCAAATATGATGTAGTAGGTCTTTTCTATGTTTAGTGTGAGTTGGTCGGTTGACATCCAAAATTGGATTTTTTAATTTCATAATTTAATGTGTGTGGGTTGGGGTCTGAGTAGATGAGTTGCTTTACATTCCAGTAAGTAATGCAATAGAGGCGCCTCTGCATTTGTACCACAGATATGACACTCTTTAACAATTGGGTTTATTATACCTCCCAGCAGCACTTGTAGCCAAGTCTGAGTCTGTGTATGGCTACTGAAATGTCTCTGGATAATGTTTGTGAGTCGCTATGATTTTTAGCACCCTTTTATTTGTACGTTTGGGATTTTGACGTCCAAATGCAGTGTTCCATTCGAATGAGCGGGTTGATAGTAGTAAACCCATCAGCTTGCTGACTTGGTGTTAGCTTGAAATATTATTTACATATATCACTGAAGTTGTTGAATACAGTACTGTTGTTAGTTTAGAGGCTAAGATGACCCATGCGTCAGAATGAGACAACATAAGAATGTTAAGGATGTTAGAAATACATTTATTACAAGGATTATAAACGAGACTAAACGAGTTGTATATCAGTGGGACCAGGTTTGTGATCGGAGACCTCTGTACTTTACCACTCAAGCAGCAAGCCAACTCGCCACCCTTCTTGGCAGTATCATCTATGGTCATATGTTTGATATATAAGTTAGGGGCCATATCACCCGAAAATCCGATGAAAAATGGAATATTTACGAAAAATTACGAAAAATACTACAACGTTCTGGCAACACTGTGGTCCAAACCGTTTAATGATATCTTGAAAAATAACGTAATTAGAGTCAAATTTCCCGCTGCAACTTTCGTGAATCTGGTCCTCGCGCCGTGAGTACGCCGCGGGGTATTGTATCTTACGTTGTAGATGTCTTATTTTTCGTAATAGCGTTGAAAATAACATGTTATGCATAAAATGAATATAAACTAACAGATATGGCAACACTCTATTGTCTGACACGAGGGTGGTGCAGTCAGTGACTGCGTGTCTCTCATGGAGAGAGGATGTATGCTGACGCGCTCACACAATATCTCCCAGAACATGCTATTTTTGCTATTTTTAGCTATTTGTACTGCAATATGACTTACCAAACGAACAAGAGAAAAGCATTGACAGCTAGATGCATGCGAGCTCTCCATACGAGCTGGCCGCAATGCGTAAATCACCAGTCACGAGTGACCTCAGGTTCAGTAAACTTTGAGAGCGCGCTACGCAACTCCAACTTTTACAACTAGATAAAATTTCACAGCCTTTATTTATTATTCAATTTACATGAAACTTGCACATTATATGTAGAGTTTACGCCTCTATAAACGCATGTCATTATTCGTATCTACGTAGATTTATTGATTTTATAAATAATGATACACTTCATTTTGTTGCATACGTTTTTGGGAAACTTTTATAAAATCTGTATTATTGCACTAAATACATCTGGGATAATAATGTGACATGCAAATCTTTATTATATAGTAAGGTCATAGCTGAGTGTCTTATAAATGATTTTGGTTCACAATTGTGAGCTGTGAAATTTTTTGAACATGGTTGAAAAATTCGTCTTTTTTTTTTTTTTTTTTTTTTTTTTTCCGTCTCTATTTAGGCTGAGATGCTGAAACTTGGCCTAGGTGCAGCACCTTTCACATGTATCAGGATAATAAATTATGAATACCCTACAACAATTTTTTAAATCCGGGTGATACGCCCCCTTAACCAAGTTTTTGGTGTTGGGCTTTACACCTCTCAACCTTTGGATTGTTCTTAAACCGTGCCACAAGCTAGCTTACTGACCCACCACCAAATATAGTTAGTCTTGTAGTCTTGGACTAAACTAAACTCTCTGTATGCTGTACATCTGAACTAAGTTTTTTGTTGAAGGAAATTAATTTGACTATGATCTATAACACATCTTTTAAGTGTAGGATTTTGGATAGTAGAACTAATTAATGGTAATTTGTTAAATTTTTATGAGAAAAGCTTTCAATGGTTTTCTCATTGCATCTTTGGCATTTTTATCTTTTTTGTAGCTTGAACAATGCACTGTTTGCCCAACACTGATGCTAAAATTACTTTTTTTTTATATAAATTCAGCATAATACTTTTACTGTGAGACCAACGTAGGTAACTCATCTCTTTGAAAAGGAATTTCTCAAATCATAGTTAAGAGCCAGACACATTTATTTAAATATTTATGCAATTGCTACTGCTGATATTCGGCTGCGTCGCGTCCATCAAGTTTCTGCTGACGTATACGCGACGCATCGTGATGCTTCATCCAGTAACTGGTGGTGCTCCAGCCATATGGCTCAGTGCTCGTGATGCTTCAGCCAGTAACTGGTGGTGCTCCAGCCATATGGCTCAGTGATCGTGATGCTTCAGCCAGTAACTGGTGGTGCTCCAGCCATATGGCTCAGTGATCGTGTTGCTTCAGCCAGTAACTGGTGGTGCTCCAGCCATATGGCTCAGTGATCGTGATGCTTCAGCCGGTAACTGATGGTGCTCCAGCCATATGGCTCAGTGCTCGTGATGCTTCAGCCAGTAACTGGTGGTGCTCAAGCCATATGGCTCAGTGCTCGTGATGCTTCAGCCAGTAACTGATGGTGCTCCAGCCATATGGCTCAGTGCTCGTGACACTTCAGCCAGTAACTGGCGGTGCTCCAGCCATATGGCTCAACGCTTGTTGATACCATGGCTAATGGCCGATTTTCTGCTTTCATTAAATAAATTCCTGAGATTGTGAACAAAAGACGAATAAACTAATAGTCACAAACAAAATTAATAGAAGGAGGACAATAATTTTCACTGTCCATTAGGTTACTGTTTCACAACGCCATCCTCCAGAAATTATAGTATCTATAGCTACTGCGGATGGAATATACAAAATATAAACTGTTGTACTCAGAAAAAGTTCACATTATGTAAAATTGGAATCCTAAATGACATAACAAAAGCTGAAACAGCCTAGACTGTCCTAGGCCTTGATAAGCAATGCTAGGTTGAACACAATCTTAGGCCTAGTTTAGTACACATATGTACATTACTAGAAAAAGTTAGGTTTGGTTGTGGCCAAATTTCTCGTGCCCTCTACAAAATAAATGTTACAAAACGTGGATTTTGTGTGTGTGTAACAGTTAATATTTTGTACACTCTATCTATAGCGGCTATAGACTCTATCATATTTGGATGACAGGTTGTCAGGGAGCTATACAGTGAGGCAAATTATTCAAAACAAGAATTCAGTGAAGATCAAATAGCAGCAGATCAAGGTCCATTCACGGCTGCATGTTTTTGCTGGATAGCGATAGATCATCTATCACAGCTACTTTAACTTACAGGATACATAACTTACAGGAAGATAACTTACATGGAACATAACTTACAAGGAGTATTACCTACAGTATATATAACTTACAGGAACGTAACTTACTGGAACGTAACTTACAGGAACGTAACTTAAAGGATGCCCAACTTACAGGAACATAACTTACAGGAACGTAACTTACTGGAACATAACTTACATGAAGGTAACTTAAAGGATACACAACCTTCAGGAACATAACTTACAAGGATTATTACCTACAGGGAACATACCTTACAAGAAACATAACTTTCAGGAACATAAATTACCTGGTACATAACTTACAGGGACCATAACTTACAGGATACATAACTTATAGGAATATAACTTAAAGGATACATAAATTAAAGTAACATAACTTACAGGGAGTATAACTTACAAGGAATTCAACTTACATGTAACATAACTTACAGGGAATATAACTTTCAGGGGACATAACTTTCAGGGAACATAACTTACAATGAACATAACTTATAGGGAGCATAACTTACAGGGAACATAACTTACATGGAATATAACTAATAGAGAGCGTAACTTAAAGGTGACATAACTTGCATGGAATATAACTTACATGGAATTCAACTTATAGGGAACATAGCTTACAGGTAACATAACTTACATGGAATATAACTTACAGGGAACATAACTTACATGGAATACAACTTATAGGGAACATAACTTATTGGGAACATAACATACCGAGAACAAAATTTACGTGGAATATAACTTACAGGTAACATAAGGTTCAGGTAACATAACTTACAGGTAACATAACTTACAAGTAACATAACTTACAGGTAACATAAGTAACAAGTAACATAACTTACAGGTAACATAATATACAGGGAACATAATTTACATGGAATATAACGTACAGGTAACATAACTTACAAGGACCCTAACTTGTATTGAATATAACATACAGTTAACATAAGTTACAGATAACAAAACTTACAGGTAATATAAGTTACAGGTAACATAAGTTACAGGGAACATAACTTACAGGAATATAACATACAGGTAACATACCTTATAGGAAATATAACTCAGGGAACATTACCTACAGGAACATAATTTATGGGTTACGTAACTTTGTGAACATTCACAAACAGGATTCGTCTCTTACAAGACACAACATCCAAAAGACATTAATTGTTACCGCAAGTCAACAATACTGTTTTCATTGTTTAAATCGGTTTATTTAGTTCAGTAATTTTTTTCATGCAACCTGCAGGCAAATGCTTAGTCCCAATAAACACACAATAACTTAATTATCAATTTTCCAATTCATAATTTCACAGTCCATTCTCCAATAATGATAGTACTTATAGCAAGTATGTTTGATCAGACTTACACAAATGAACTGTTTCAGTCAACAATGTTCACATTTTGTTCTACTGATGTAAGTTTTCTTGCTTTAATACTGTGCATTAAAATATTTAAGACAGTTTTGTTGGATTGGCTGGAAATTTTAATTATTTTAGAATTTAATTTAGAAATTATTTTAGAATTTAAAATTATTCGTAAATACAGCAGCTTAGTACAAGTTAATAATAAATTTAATAGCCTAATAGAAGTAAGTCATGTACAAAATATCTTAATACAAGTAAATCATCAATTCAAAAGCCTATTATCTGTTTTACAAAGGTGTAGGATCGGTCGAAGGAAATGTGTACTGATGAGCGCTGTTCTCTCCTTAATAGTAAACTTCCTCACCGTGGCTTCGACCAATGTGGAGACTTACATCTTTATGAGAGCACTTTTGCTGGTGGTTGTCTTGGCTGCAACATGGGTTGCCTGCTTGTCAGTAAGTATCAAAAATACTTCTTGCATCAGTATAGTCGAGGTCACATTCTAACCCATTACATATAAATATTATCCAAGGTATAATATGTACTAAACTTGACCAAGCAATGCATTGAGGAACATTGACGTTTGGACGTACATGGTAGGTTCATTCATTATTCATTAAAACATGTTTTAAGAACCTAATTTCGCCTTGCTTAGGCCTAGTTAGCTCCTATGGTTGGTGATTGTATATAGTTATGCATAAGTTAAATTACAGTATTTTACACATTGTCAAAATTATAAATCATTAATACGTACAATATTATACGTTTTCAAGTACGTAAAACATCTGATGTTCTATCTAAAGTTAATATAATTGCAAAAGTTTCCACATCCATTGTCTCAAGTGTGGCACGAACTGTGTCACGCTTGATGATATACTAAAGTTATGACGGGATTCAAATATTTTGACTGTAATAATATAGATTTGTATGTAAAGCTATAGACTAAGGCAGATACCTCGTCTAAAGTAATATTACGCATTATGATATTTGAAGGAACTGAATCTAACGTTAAGGCCTAACATAAATGGATGGACCGGAGGTAACAATATATGAACTTAACTGAATACATTGACTGAATAGAACTGATTGAATGTAATATCATCAGATACGGGAAGCAAGTATTTCTACTGCCTCGCCATGCTATTTTAGCTCACGTGCCTCCATTGTTTACGTTTCTAAAAACTAACACACACACCTGTTTCTGCCTCTGCCGGGGATCGAACCCGGACCCTTAGGACTACGACCCCAGAGTGCTGTCCACTAAGCCGTGAGGCCCCATAGGTTCTGTGTGTGTGTTTGTACTCACAACTAGGTGAGTACGCGCACACACAATGAATTAGGCTGTGATGCCAGAGGCAGACTCTATACATATTTTCAAAAGTAGATATGATAAGAGCCCAAAAGGTTAATGACTTCAGTTGATTAACAGGTGAGAGGCGAGACCAAAGAGCCGAAGCTCAACCCTTAATTAGGAGAGAATAGACACACACACGAAGCTGGAACAATGAGAGGGACCCCGACAAGTAGACTATTCACGTGGATGAAAAGAAACTGTCAGAAAAATTAGTGCATTGATCAGATGCAGTGTAACAGACAGGCGAAATGTTACCAGTGGAGTACCATAAGGTTCAGTTCAAGAGCCAGTAATGTTCTTTGTCTATATAAACCATCTATGGGAAGGAATTCAGGTTACATGAATATGTTTGTAGATGATTCTAACTTACTACTTAGAGGCTCTAAGGCTCTAAGATGGCTGTCAAGCTCTTGAAAATGACCTAGGCAAAATAAGTGAATGGAGTAACACATGGCTGGTGGAATTTAATGAGGACAAATGCCACGTAATGAAATGTAGAATAAGAGAAAATAAGCAACAAACAATCTATATGTTATGTGAAAAAGTTAAAGAACTGGACAAAGAGATCTAAGGGTGGTTCTGGATAGTAACTGTCAACAGAGGATTACATCAAAAGCATTGTGAGAGGAGCCTACACTACACTTTTTACAATGTTCAAAATTGTTTTCATATTCATGGATGAGGAAATAATAAATGATTCGCGACATTCTTGTGAGTGAAAGTGGAGTATATAACAGTTGTATGGTGACCATATAAAAGTGGAGTATATAACAGTTGTATGGTGTCCATATAAAAGTGGAGTATATAACAGTTGAATGGTGACCATATAAAAGTGGAGTATATAACAGTTGTATGGTGACCATATAAAAGTGGAGTATATAACAGTTGTATGGTGTCCATATAAAAGTGGAGTATATAACAGTTGTATGGTGACCATATAAAAGTGGAGTATATAACAGTTGTATGGTGACCATATAAAAGTGGAGTATATAACAGTTGTATGGTGTCCATATAAAAGTGGAGTATATAACAGTTGTATGGTGACCATATAAAAGTGGAGTATATAACAGTTGTATGGTGACCATATAAAAGTGGAGTATATAACAGTTGTATGGTGACCATATAAAAGTGGAGTATATAACAGTTGTATGGTGACCATATAAAAGTGGAGTATATAACAGTTGTATGGTGACCATATAAAAGTGGAGTATATAACAGTTGTATTGTGACCATATAAAAGCACAAAAGAGGAGATATGATCACCATGTACAAAATCTCGTAGGAATGAACACGTTCACGAGGAGAAATTTTAAAAACTTGCAAAGTCTTGATCAAGAAGCTACAAACTCCAGCTTAGAAAGCATCGTTGCCGGAAGAATGTTCGAAAGTTCTCTTTTACGAACACAGTTATAGAATGTAAACGGAAAAAATGAGAGACGCGCGCGGGTGCTAAATCACCAGCAGTTTCAAAATCCTATGAGAAAGATAGTAGGTGAGACAGGACACCAGTATTGAAGCTCTTATCCTCTAACTACATATAAGTAATTACACAAATAAACATACAAACATACATATACCAATCATGGCCTTACAGAAGACACGAAATTTCTGGATTGAAAGTGAAATCTGGCAAGTTGTGCCCATGCAGCCTCCGGCAGGTACTTAACAGACAGGCGCGAGTTACAGACAGGAATCAAAGTTCTGAACACCAGCATCTGTTCCTCTTCCCTCAAGCCAACTAAATAACTCACCCTCATTCAGTGCTTTAAGTGCTATCACAACGCACATGAAACACGGGCGTTGTGTACTACATATGGACCACCACTTACCACATATGTCAGACCAATCCTGGAGTATGCGGCTCCAGCATGGAGTCCATATCTAGTAAAGCATAAGACTAAACTGGAAAAGGTTCAAAGGTTTGCCACCAGACTAGTACCCGAACTGAGGGGCATGAGCTAAGAGGAGAGACTACGGGAATTAAACCTTACGTCACTGGGAGACAGAAGAGATAGAGGGGACATGATCACCACATACAATATTTTCAGAGGAATTGATAGGGTAGATAAAGACAGACTATTCACCACAAGGGGCACACGCACTAAGGGACACACGTGGAAATTGAGTGCCCAAATGGGCCATAGAGCCGTTAGAAAGAATATTTTCAGTGTCAGAGTAATAAACAAATGGAATGCATTAGACAGTGATGTGGTGGAGGCTGACTCCGTACACAGTTTCAAGTGTAGATATGATAGAGCCCAGTAGGTTCGGGAACCTGTACATTAGTTGATTGACAGTTGAGAGGCGGAACCAAAGAGCCAAAGCTCAACCCCCACAAGCACAATTAGGTAAGTACAAATAGGTAAGTACGTAATGTAAAGCACTACAATAAATCTGCTCAAAATGCTCTGCTCCTAGACACTTGTGGTGAAAATGTCTCCCTGCAGATCCCTCAACTGCGCCAATTGTCAAGGCCCTCACAGTGCTGTAGACAAACAATGCCCAAGTAGGAAACAAGCACTGAAAGCACTTGGATCTAACCAGCATCAACATCCATCTCCCACTAACAACACAAATGCTGCACATCAACTTCCTTTCAATCAGCGCACCCATCATACCTCTGTGTCCTACTCCAGTGCAGCTCAAAATCATCCTAATATTCCTTACCTACATTCCATCACTACTTTTCCCCTCTCTTGACCACCCCATACACCAACATCCCATCACTGCTTACCCTCGCCCTCCACCACCCCATACACCAACATCCATCACTCCTTGCCCTCTCCCTCCACCACCCCATACACCAACATCCCATCACTGCTTACCCTCACCCTCCACCACCCCATACACCAACATCCCATCACTGCTTACCCTCTCCCTCCACCACCCCATACACCAACATCCCATCACTGCTTACCCTCTCCCTCCACCACCCCATACACCAACATCCCATCACTGCTTACCCTCACCCTCCACCACCCCATACACCAACATCCCATCACTGCTTACCCTCTCCCTCCACCACCCCATACACCAACATCCCATCACTGCTTACCCTCTCCCTCCACCACCCCATACACCAACATCTTCATCGATTGCTTTGAAATTATCACACAATGTTCTTTTCGCATCCGAGCGGGTTTATATATACATACTATATAGATGTCACGTCTGTGACGGGACAAAAACATACTTTTTTTTAAAAAACTGCGCTTTTCATGTGTTTTTCATGTGAGGGAAATCATCGAAACCTCTTTATCGATTCCTTTGAAATTTTGACACAAAGTTGCATTCGAATAGGCGCGCGTTTTTGTATACCTACTATATTCATGCTTCACCTATGACAGGAAAAAAACATTTTTTTTTTTTAAACAGCGCATCTGTTGCATATAAGAGCAACACACGCTGTAATCTCCAAAAGTTCTTCCCAGATTGCTTTGAATTTTTGACACAACGTTCCATTCGAATACATGAGTGTTTTTATATACCTACTATATAGGTACCTCACTTGTGACAGGTAGAAGCATTTTTTTTTTGGGTTAAGAGCGCCACCTGTTGCTCATAATAGCAACAGAGGCTATACTAAATATGTCACGATTCCATTTCAATGTTTCCGACTGCATTGATAAATAGAATTTTCATAGATTTCGATTTATTTTCATTTTGATTTACTTATTTTCTGTGACATTGCGTTGGAATTCAGCTGTGTTGTTTCTATACCATTCATTCTGTAAGTACAAGTATAAATGCCACACCTGACACAGGTAAAACCATTCTTTTTTTAAGAAACAGCGCCATCTGTTGCACGTAAGAGCAACACCCGCTATACTATATATGTTACTATTACATTTCAATGTTTCCAATTGCATTGACAAATTGAAATTTCATAAAATTCCATTTATTTTAATTTTGATTTAATTATTTTGTGTGACATTGCGTTGGAATTGAGCTGTATCGGGCGAGAGAGTGGGGAATGGTGGGGAGGATGAGGGGACAGGGGAATGAAGAATGGTGTGGAGGACAAGAGGAAAGGGGAGTGAGGGATGGTGGGGAGGATGAGGGAGGAGGGAATGGAAAGGAGGATGAGGGGACGAGGGAGTGGGAGATGGTGGAGTGGGGAATGGTAAGGAGGATGTGGGGACACTGGAGTGGGGGATGGTGGGGAGGACAAAGGGACAGGGAAAAGGGGGAAGGGTGGGGAGGACGAGGGGATGGGGGAATGGGGAATGGTTGGGAGGATGAAGGGACGGGGAATGATTGGGAGGACGAGAGGACGGGGGAGAGAGGATGGTGGGGAGGACTGGGAGACAGGGGAAGGTTGCTGTGCTCAGCAATGCACATGTGTTGCAGAGCCACAGTAACGCGTGGCCGGGTACAGCTAGTTATAATAATAATAATAATAATAATAATAATAATAATAATAATAATAATAATAATAATAATAATAATAATAATAATAATAATAATAATAGTTTATTTTAGGAAAAGTCAATACATACAAAATGAGTTACAAGCAGAATGTTTGATATCTAGATAGAGCTACTATATAATATGCCTAAAGTGGTAAGAACTCTATACATGTAAGATGTAAAGCCATAATAAGCACAGTGTTTCTGAGAACTCTTCCATGTTCCATTGTCAAGGAAACATCCGTGTATTTGTTGAAAATGTTCCAATGTATCTTGAACACCAGAAGCTCTCTGTCATCCATGTTCCACCTTCACTCATAGGGGCTTCCCCAGTATTTGTACCATGGAACACTCTTCACTTTTCCCATATCATTCAGCAGGTACATCTTCCATAGTTCCCCTGCCTACGCGAAGGGTTCTCTGCACACCACAGAAAACGTTTTGACAACAGGCAATTCTCACCCAGGACTATGCTACTCGAGATCACCAGTTCTATCTACACCTGCTGCTCCTGTCCACCCACCCTTTACCACCTCATCATGCACTGACATCGACAGAAACACGCCTCTCATGCCATTCAACCTAGATACATTTCCACCACAATCACCCTTACACCTCAGCCAACCCTTTTCCTTAAAAGATCCCAGAGGTCACAATCATCATCAACCTCTTTACCCCATTCTGAGTGGTCCTTCACCTCATCCCTCTCATGAGCACCTGCATCCCTCTCATGAGCACCTGCATCCCTCTCATGAGCACCTGCATCCCTCTCATGAGCACCTGCATCCCTCTCATGAGCACCTGCATCCCTCCCATGAGCACCTGCATCACTCTCATGAGCACCTGCATCCCTCCCATGAGCACCTGCATCACTCTCATGAGCACCAGCATCCCTCTCATGAGCACCTGCATCCCTCTCATGAGCACCAGCATCATCCTCATGAGCACCTGCATCCCTCTCATGAGCACCTGCAACCCTCTCATGAGCACCTGCAACCCTCTCATGAGCACCTGCATCCCTCTCATGAGCACCTGCATCCCTCTCATGAACACCTGCATCCCTCTCATGAGCACCTGCATCCCTCTCATGAGCACCTGCATCCCTCTCGTGAGCACCTGCAACCCTCTTATGAGCACCTACAACCCTCTCATGAGCACCTGCAACCCTCTCATGAGCACCTGCATATCTCTCATGAGCACCTGCATCCCTCTCATGAGCACCTGCATCCCTCTCATGAGCAACTGCATCCCTCTCATGAGCACCTGCATCCCTCTCGTGAGCACCTGCATCCCTCTCATAAGCACCTGCATCCCTCTCGTGAGCACCTGCATCCCTCTCGTGAGCACCTGCATACCTCTCATGAGCACCTGCATCCCTCTCATGAGCACCTGCATCCCTCTCATGAGCACCTGCATCCCTCTCATGAGCACCTGCATCCCTCTCGTGAGCACCTGCATCCCTCTCATGAGCACCTGCATCCCTCTCGTGAGCACCTGCATCCCTCTCGTGAGCACCTGCATCCCTCTCGTGAGCACCTGCATCCCTCTCATGAGCACCTGCATCCCTCTCGTGAGCACCTGCATCCCTCTCATGAGCACCTGCATCCCTCTCGTGAGCACCTGCATCCCTCTCGTGAGCACCTGCATCCCTCTCGTGAGCACCTGCAACCCTCTCATGAGCACCTGCAACCCTCTCATGAGCACCTGCATACCTCTCATGAGCACCTGCATCCCTCTCATGAGCACCTGCATCCCTCTCATGAGTACCTGCATCCCTCTCATGAGCACCTGCATCCCTCTCGTGAGCACCTGCATCCCTCTCATGAGCACCTGCATCCCTCTCGTGAGCACCTGCATCCCTCTCGTGAGCACCTGCATCCCTCTCGTGAGCACCTGCATCCCTCTCATGAGCACCTGCATCCCTCTCGTGAGCACCTGCATCCCTCTCATGAGCACCTGCATCCCTCTCGTGAGCACCTGCATCCCTCTCGTGAGCACCTGCATCCCTCTCGTGAGCACCTGCATCCCTCTCATCAGCACCTGCATGAGCACCTGCGGGCAGCCTGTACGTGTATTTTATAATGTTTGTTTAAGATTTACAAATTGCTATATCAAAACCTTGTGTTCCTCCTGCAACTCTTGCTATGCCTTGTGGCCGTCAGTCTGTACCTTAATTATTGCGTCACTATTCACACTGAGTATTTCCTCAACAATCTCTTCAATAGATTCTTCTTTATTCACAGAACTTGCCGCCTCATTATTTTCATCAGCTGTTTCATTATCTTTCTTATCAATCGCTTCAGCATTATTATGGAAGTTACTTCTAAGTATCGGGAGTTTATCGTTGTCAGTGTTGCAGTAAAAGTGAAGGAGGCACTTTCCCTCGGTGTCCTCGTTGGTGTATGTCTCACACAAGGTGACCGTTGGTGTATGTCTCACACAAGGTGACTGTTGGTGTATGTCTCACACAAGGTGACCGTTGGTGTACGTCTCACACAAGGTGACCGTTGGTGTATGTCTCACACAAGGTGACCGTTGGTGTATGTCTCACACAAGGTGACCGTTGGTGTATGTCTCACACAAGGTGACCGTTGGTGTATGTCTCACACAAGGTGACCGTTGGTGTATATCTCACACAAGGTGACCGTTGGTGTATGTCTCACACAAGGTGACCGTTGGTGTATGTCTCACACAAGGCCACCGTTGGTGTATGTCTCACACAAGGCCACCGTTGGTGTATGTCTCACACAAGGTGACCGTTGGTGTATGTCTCACACAAGGTGACCGTTGGTGTATGTCTCACACAAGGTGACCGTTGGTGTAGGTCTCACACAAGGCCACCGTTGGTGTATGTCTCACACAAGGCCACCGTTGGTGTATGTCTCACACAAGGCGACCGTTGGTGTATGTCTCACACAAGGTGACCGTTGGTGTATGTCTCACACAAGGTTACCGTTGGTGTATGTCTCACACAAGGTGACCGTTGGTGTATGTCTCACACAAGGTGACCGTTGGTGTATGTCTCACACAAGGTGACCGTTGGTGTATGTCTCACACAAGGCCACCGTTGGTGTATGTCTCACACAAGGCCACCGTTGGTGTATGTCTCACACAAGGTGACCGTTGGTGTATGTCTCACAGAAGGTGACCGTTGGTGTTTGTCTCACACAAGGTGACCGTTGGTGTATGTCTCACACAAGGTGACCGTTGGTGTATGTCTCACACAAGGTCACCGTTGGTGTATGTCTCACACAAGGTGACCGTTGGTGTATGTCTCACACAAGGTGACCGTTGGTGTATGTCTCACACAAGGTGACCGTTGGTGTAAGTCTCACACAAGGCCACAGTTGGTGTATGTCTCACACAAGGTGACCGTTGGTGTATGTCTCACACAAGGTCACCGTTGGTGTATGTCTCACACAAGGTGACCGTTGGTGTATGTCTCACACAAGGTGACCGTTGGTGTATATCTCACAGAAGGTGGACCGTTGGTGTATGTCTCACACAAGGTGACCGTTGGTGTATGTCTCACACAAGGTGACCGTTGGTGTATGGCTCACACAAGGCGACCGTTGGTGTATGGCTCACACAAGGTGACCGTTGGTGTATGTCTCACACAAGGTGACCGTTGGTGTATGTCTCACACAAGGTGACCGTTGGTGTATGTCTCACACAAGGCCACCGTTTGTGTATGGCTCACAGAAGGTGGACCGTTGGTGTATGTCTCACACAAGGTGACCGTTGGTGTATGTCTCACACAAGGTGACCGTTGGTGTATGTCTCACACAAGGCCACCGTTGGTGTATGTCTCACACAAGGGGACAGTTGGTGTATGTCTCACACAAGGGTACCGTTGGTGTATGTCTCACACAAGGTGACAGTTGGTGTATGGCTCACACAAGGCGACCGTTGGTGTATGTCTCACACAAGGTGACCGTTGGTGTATGTCTCACACAAGGGACAGTTGGTGTATGGCTCACACAAGGTGACCGTTGGTGTATGTCTCACACCAGGTGATCGTTGGTGTATGTCTCACACAAGGTGACCGTTGGTGTATGTCTCACACAAGGTGACCGTTGGTGTATGTCTCACAAAAGGTGACCGTTGGTGTATGTCTCACACAAGGCCACCGTTGGTGTATGTCTCACACAAGGTGACCGTTGGTGTATGTCTCACACAAGGTGACCGTTGGTGTATGGCTCACACAAGGTGACCGTTGGTGTATGTCTCACACAAGGTGACCGTTGGTGTATGTCTCACACAAGGTCACCGTTGGTGTATGTCTCACACAAGGTCACCGTTGGTGTATGTCTCACACAAGGTGACCGTTGGTGTATGTCTCACACAAGGTGACCGTTGGTGTATATCTCACAGAAGGTGGACCGTTGGTGTATGTCTCACACAAGGTGACCGTTGGTGTATGTCTCACACAAGGTGACCGTTGGTGTATGTCTCACACAAGGTGACCGTTGGTGTATATCTCACACAAGGTGAACCGTTGGTGTATGTCTCACACAAGGTGACCGTTGGTGTATGTCTCACACAAGGTGACCGTTGGTGTATGGCTCACACAAGGCCACCGTTGGTGTATGGCTCACACAAGGTGACCGTTGGAGTATGTCTCACACAAGGTGACCGTTGGTGTATGTCTCACACAAGGCCACCGTTGGTGTATGGCTCACAGAAGGTGGACCGTTGGTGTATGTCTCACACAAGGTGACCGTTGGTGTATGTCTCACACAAGGTGACCGTTGGTGTATGTCTCAGACAAGGCCACCGTTGGTGTATGTCTCACACAAGGGGACAGTTGGTGTATGTCTCACACAAGGGTACCGTTGGTGTATGTCTCACACAAGGTGACCGTTGGTGTATGGCTCACACAAGGCGACCGTTGGTGTATGTCTCACACAAGGTGACCGTTGGTGTATGTCTCACACAAGGGGACAGTTGGTGTATGGCTCACACAAGGTGACCGTTGGTGTATGTCTCACACAAGGGGACAGTTGGTGTATGGCTCACACAAGTTGACCGTTGGTGTATGTCTCACACAAGGGGACAGTTGGTGTATGGCTCACACAAGGTGACCGTTGGTGTATGTCTCACACAAGGGGACCGTTGGTGTATGTATCACACAAGGTGACCGTTGGTGTATGTATCACACAAGGTGACCGTTGGTGTATGTCTCACACAAGGTGACCGTTGGTGTATGTCTCACACAATGGGACCGTTGGTGTACGTCTCACACAAGGGGACAGTTGGTGTATGGCTCACACAAGGTGACCGTTGGTGTATGTCTCACAGAAGGGGACAGTTGGTGTATGGCTCACACAAGGCGACCGTTGGTGTATGTCTCACACAAGGTGACCGTTGGTGTATGTCTCACACAATGGGACCGTTGGTGTATGTCTCACACAAGGTGACCGTTGGTGTATGTCTCACACAAGGGGACCGTTGGTGTATGTCTCACACAAGGTGACCGTTGGTGTATGTCTCACACAAGGTGACTTACTCGAGCCAAATGTCAACTCCCAAATCCACATCTGTCACATATGTCCTCTGGTCCTCCACACAACCAGCCCTTGTGCGCTTCCGGCCACTCTGTGTCCTTGAAGTACCGCCTTCCTTATTGCAGCCATAACTGGCGGATGATTCTTAGACGGTACCGACATTCTGGCGTCCCAGATGTCTCCACTAGCTTGCTTCCACACACACACACACACACACACACACACACACACACAGTGTCCTTGACTTGTATACCATGCAAGGTGATGGAGAAGATCGTGAGAAAAAACCTGGTAACACATCTGGAGAGAAGGGACTTCGTGACAAATCACCAACATGGATTCAGGGAGGGTAAATCTTGCCTTACAGGCTTGATAGAATTCTACGATCAGGTGACACAGATTAAGCAAGAAAGAGAGGGCTGGGCGGACTGCATTTTCTTGGATTGTCGGAAAGCCTTTGACACAGTACCGCATAAGAGGCTGGTACATAAGCTGGAGAGACAGGCAGGTGTAGCTGGTAAGGTGCTCCAGTGGATAAGGGAGTATCTAAGCAATAGGAAGCAGAGAGTTACGGTGAGGGGTGAGACCTCCGATTGGCGTGAAGTCACCAGTGGAGTCCCACAGGGCTCTGTACTCGGTCCTATCTTGTTTCTGATATATGTAAATGATCTCCCGGAGGGTATCGATTCATTTCTCTCAATGTTTGCGGACGATGCTAAAATTATGAGAAGGATTAAAACAGAAGAGGACTGTTTGAGGCTTCAAGAAGACCTAGACAAGCTGAAGGAATGGTCGAACAAATGGTTGTTAGAGTTTAACCCAACCAAATGTAATGTAATGAAGATAGGTGTAGGGAGCAGGAGGCCAGATACAAGGTATCATCTGGGAGAGGAAATTCTTCAGGAGTCAGAGAAGGAAAAAGACTTGGGGGTTGATATCACGCCAGACCTGTCTCCTGCAGCACATATCAAGCGGATAACATCAGCGGCATATGCCAGGCTGGCCAACATACGAACGGCATTCAGAAACTTGTGTAAAGAATCATTCAGAACTTTGTATACCACATATGTCAGGCCAATCCTGGAGTATGCAGCCCCAGCATGGAGTCCATATCTAGTCAAGGATAAGACTAAACTGGAAAAGGTTCAAAGGTTTGCCACCAGACTAGTACCCGAGCTGAGAGGTATGACCTACGAGGAGAGACTACGGGAATTAAACCTCACTTCGCTGGAAGACAGAAGAGTTAGGGGGGACATGATCACCACATTCAAGATTCTGAAGGGGATTGATAGGGTAGATAAAGACAGTCTATTTAACACAAGGGGAACACGCACAAGGGGACACAGGTGGAAACTGAGTGCCCAAATGAGCCACAGAGATATTAGAAAGAACTTTTTTAGTGTCAGAGTGGTTGACAAATGGAATGCATTAGGGGGTGATGTGGTGGAGGCTGACTCCATACACAGTTTCAAGTGTAGATATGACAGAGCCCGATAGGCTCAGGAATCTGTACACCTGTTGATTGACGGTTGAGAGGCGGGACCAAAGAGCCAGAGCTCAACCCCCGCAAACACAACTAGGTGAGTACAACTAGGTGAGTACACACACACACACACACACACACACACACATTCATACACACTTCCCTTGCCCCATACTCTGAAAGAGATTTTCTAATTTATTCATGTGTAACAAACTAGGTTTGTTGTAGGAATTATTCAGTATGGTTTCTCATAGACTTAGGTGGGGGGGGGGGGCTTGGAAAGTTTGGAGTCAGGCGGTAATTTGACCTGACCCAAGCACAGGGTCATCTCTCCTGGGATTAGCGGTTTAGGTCACAAAATGGCTGGCGCCTTTGTCTTAAGCAACGTATAATGAATTATTTTACAGAATTCAGTAATTTAGAGAAATTCAAGTCTTCATTCAAATTGTATTCAATAGTATTCCTGGTTAAAGTATCAAGAGTATCCTCAATTGTCTGAATAATGAGTAAGTCAACATCAGTGACGTCACTAGCCGGGACTAGCCTCGGTCGCGGAGCGATATGTGCGACCGAGGGTCACAGGTCACCAAAGCCTTCCACATTTAGTAATTCTCAAAGGTCAAATAGCCATTTTGTAATTGGAAATAGCCTTTCTCTAAGATGCCTGTGCAATTACCTTCAGTTTAAAAGAGTTCAACCATCTGGGTTGTTCAGTGCAACAGAGATTAGTTGTTCAACTTAAACCCTGCTTAGTAATCTTGGTAAACCTGGCTTAGGAATACCCGTCGGGCTTCTGTGTTGGGCAGAGCGATGAGGATCAGTGTGGACAGGTCAACGACTCGGGAAGGTGATCCACTCTCACCCTCTCCCT